>JAPDES010000095.1:0-151042 GCA_027569235.1 Aspergillus sparsus
TCCCCCTCCCCCCCACCGTCTTCAAATTTTTATTATTTGTGTTATTTTGGCTCGCCCACCAATGTGCTTTCTCTCGTTTTTTATTAACCCCCTTTTAACTTTTAAAAACCCCAAAAATACCCCCCCCCGGCCCAAATTTTTTTCTTTTTTCTTTCCCCCCCCTTTTTTTTTTTCAAAAAAAAAAAAAAAAAAAAAAAAAAAAAAAAAAAAAACAAGAAACCTTGCAGGTTAAAATCCCGGTCTCTGCAGGTGCTTTGTCCGAACCCCGTGTTTGGTGTTCACGATACTTCCACCATTCATTGACTGACAGCTGGGTTAATGGTTCGTTTATGACATTTGATTATTTTTACACGGAGTATTTGTTTCCCTCAGCTACTATTCCGGCCATCTTGAAATTGTTAGATCACAAATGGTGTCAGAAAGTTGAGGTGTAATTTGAGTCTCTAATTTTTGAATTAAACTAAAGGCCTGGAAAGAAGCGTTATATGGTGTGCAATACACGATTTGCTTGAACGTTGGGCTCTGCATGGAGCCAAGGGACTACACCATAACCTATTTTAGAATGTGGTCGCGGCTACTTAGAACCGTTTGGGCCTTGGGGTGATATATTATTTTTTTTTTATTTCTTTTCGCTTCTCCTTTCCCAGTCTTGATTTAATTTCTTGGTGGGGCAATATCATAATTAGCATCGTATGCCTGTTCAACTCGCATTGAACATGTTACACTCCTTCTATGTCCTGCCATTGGTCTCACACTGGCACTGTTCCTTATAGCTTCGCTATATGGGCTTAATGGCGAGTTAAGTATTAAAGGAGTTCAACTGGTAGTTGGGATGGCGGGAGCTGCAATTATTTTACAGACCGACCTGGTTCATCGAGCAGAGCACCCCGGGCGCTCGGAATGGTAGCACAGCTGACATCTCATCTAGACTAAAACGCCTCTTATTACGGGTTCAAATGAGTTATTTTTTAATTCATTGTTTCTCGTGTTCTATCCGGACAACTCCGCATGTCTCGTATTCAATTTATATCAAGGGCACATAGATTAATTTCCTTGCAGATATCGATTCATTTGAGAGTTAGCGTCCATAACACAGGCCAGCACCGTTCTCGAGGAATTGAAGACTGATGTGGCTTTCGAATAGATCACACGGATTGAATTCTGGATTAGAGGCTATATAAGATCTGCTCTGCCCCCACAAGGGGTCTTCCTTTTTCATTCTCATACTGTCTCGACGCATCTTACTAGTTTTTATCTCGTTTACAGTATGAAGTTCTCTTCCATTCTTCTTAGTATCCCCATGGCGCTGCTAGTTATAGCAGCTCCTGCACCGGAGGCTATCCCGAATGCCGATATAGGCGAGCTAGACGCCCGGGATGCTTTCCCCGCCCCTGAGGCTATCCCTGAGACAGATTTCCTTTACATTGACGATGATGACCTTGAGGCTCGTGACGCATCTCCAGAGTCTCTGGGCTTAGCTGGGCGGGCGATTAAGCAGTGTAGAATTGTCAACACTAGCTCTGCCACAGTCAACTGTCGTACTGGCCCTGGGTTTGGATATGGCATTTCTGCTAAGGTCTCGCGCAATCACTACTACACGTTTGACTGCTATAAGAGAGGCGATTGCTATAGTGGAAATTGGTAAGTAGATAACCTCCCTTTGTGATTGCCACCTATTGTCATTGCCCCCTTCCTTCTTTTGTTTTGAAGGGGTTATGTTCAAGGCTAACGCAACCACCAGCACATGGGACCGCCGCCGTTACTATACCGCTTCCGGGAAAATGATTCACTGCTATGTCAATGGATATTACACTGATAGCACTTGCACCATGAGTAAGGCTTACTTTTGCTTGTCAAAATTTGGCAAACACGTGAGGCTAATATTGCATGTAGAGAATCTTGGCCTTTGCTAAAGGCTGTCATCCCCAAGCTTGTCTGATTCTCTTTCGGCTTGACCCAAAGCACCTCTTCGATTGTCAGTTATTTAGACACTTCTGATTGCGCCAAGGTCGTATTGTTAATCCTTCGCTGAAATGAGGCAGTAGTTCCGCCAAGCTGGAGAAGTATATTGTGGGGTTGCTGGGGACACAAGCGTTTCATTTCACGTCTCCAAAAAGCCTGTTTGCCACCTAATGCGATTTTACGTTTACACCTTGAACTCGTTATTTCTTCGGCCTCCAATAGATTTATCGTAGTTTAGCGTTGAAGCTGCGCCTCTCTGGCTGGCTGATATTAATACCATTGGAGGCGTCGCGCTTGTTTCCTTGGCGTTGTCTTTCCTTCCCAGTTGAGTAATATTCTCGTGTTCAAATGCGCAACACGAGGTTGAGGATGAAATGAGGCGCTAGAGAAGTTTAAGACCAACTTTCCTTCACTCTTATTCGTTAGTCGAGATGAAGCAAATATTTCTTCTATCTAGCCTTTGAGATTTTTCCATTCTATACCCTATTGACAGGAGCAAATGAGATCGGGGGTGTCTACGGGCTTTCTCATGGCGCTAAGAATCGCACAATTACAATAAATCAGAATCCATCGTTCGTACATACAAAATTATATATATTACTTCTAGTTCCAACAATAGTGGCTGCCTGATACTCCCCATGTAAGGTTGATATCCAGCACTTCATCTCATGAATAGCAAGGGGCAAATGGCAGGCTCTGCCTCTAAATTTTATAACCTAGTTCGAGCTAGCTACTGGAAACTGGAGAGCTACCACCAATATTGTTCTCAGCCAAAGAAAAATATAAGATGTTGGAGCCTCAGGCCCCCTCCCTAGGATGTCACCTTGCTTAGAGGCTTAGTCAGCTCTCCCACACCATATAGGTGTTGGATAGATAGTAGCTAGATAGATTCCACCACCACCTTCATAGATATCATAGATCTATTCATTTGTTGGTCATCATCATTGTATCATAAGATTATCGGATAATAGGTTGAGCTGCCTGGGCAATTACCTCAAATTTCCAACAGTTAACTAATCCCATCTGAACGCCCATACAATCACCGCCGTTATTATGTTCGAGCCATAGGCCGGTCAACATATCGTGAATGTGTTTTGACGGTTGTATAATAAGCAAATATGGAAAATATCCCTTTTTTTTTTTTAATGCTTTTGTTTGACGCCGTTTACCATTTCTTGTTCACTCCTATCGAGAGATAGTATAATATATCACTGATGATTTACTGATGATTTATCTACAAAGGTAAAAGGGTTGAAAGCTAGGGGACCTGTATTTCAGGAAAAAGGATGGGATAAATTCAAAATATTTTGCATCACATTAAGACAAAACCGTAACGAAAGCCTCTGCATTTGCATACTGACGTGGGGAAAACCGTATAGGCGAAAAACCCACCCCAAGGCTGGTTACATGTATCAAACGAACACTTGAAATTGGAGGGCAGGATCAAGATATAATCTAACGTATAGTGAAAAATTAGCCTTCCATGATTAGAGTAGTCATTCTGGGCCTGGCTACTGATATTTACCTTCAGGGATTCCCACTGTTATATTGTGTAAATCGGATATTCCTTTCAAATTGTTACAGAAAATCTCCGAGTCACATCAATTGGGCGACCACTTCCCCAGTATGGGCCCTTTTGATAGTAATCCATGGTGACCGACCATGTTCCTGAGTGTAACGGATTCTGGAAAGTCCAGATCCTCTCACTGCTTGGGCCAATATTCCATTCAGGCCCGGTGTCAAAATGGCGACTCCCTATCGTCCCAATAGTTTCCCAGTCGAGTCTATAATTACCGCCGGAGTGCCAGGAGCCTTGCCAGTAATACCACGAGTTTCTCTGTTTCTGCGAGACCCAATTTGGCGTGTAACACCACTGTACTTCCGTATATGTCCACCTACCTGCCCCATAGAAGCCATACCAGTTGCTGCAGTCTGTAATTTGAGTAGCATCTGTACTAGACTCCTCATTGACACCATGGATAGCATTTGGGGGTTTGGAGTCCGGGGGAGGAGGGCTGCCAGCATCAGCAATATTGGGTTCAGCAAGAGCAGGCTCAGCGCTATCGACAGGGACGGCATGGGAAAGGAGGGCCATGGGAAGGAGGAGGAGCACTTTGCAGAGCAACATGGTTCAAAATCCGTCTTTTGAAATGAGATTTGATAAGTAATTGGTGGGGTACGGAAAGGCAAATAAATCGCCTGAAAGGGGAGGCACAACAAGGTTATTTATAGGAGGCGAGGAGGTAAAATGATGAGAATTTATAATTTTTTGGACCGGCTTACCGGATAGCAAGGGAGATAGATATTTATAACATTGTCTTTGCCCTTTCACCACATCTACTGTGGAGATCCAAACATGTCGCGCAGCCTCTTGAAGCTAGGGGTTTTGGTAAGTATTCTGGGAATATACTTTTGCTGGGATGAAGCCTCATATTCGGACTTTCGGCTATTCTATATTCTAGCACCACTGTAATTTATTACATTTCTTGCTCCGATGACAGACTACCCATGGAATGTGGATGAATATTTGATATACTGAATAGTTAAATTAATCCATTGCTTACAAGCGGAGTAATTCTAATTATATGCTATAATTTTTGTAGGGCGAATATTACCTGAGTTAAGGGCAGTCCGACTTTGGATGAAGAAGGTCTCTCTGGCTTAGCAAAGAATAAAAAACGCTTCAACATGGTGAAGCCTGTTCACAAACACCGAACATTTTCCTGCAATATTTTCGCCCTCCATGTTAATATAGCATACTCTAGATGTAAGATACCTCTGATTGTCGTGTACAGGGGTCAAGCCGTGGCATCCAGGGATAATAACGATTGGTTTTCTCGGAATTCTCATCCGGGCTCAATGTTATTGGGGGTAACGGGGTGTATGTACACATTCTTGATCAGGACTCGGGCATGTTCTCGCCGGATTTTTTAAGGTTTTCCAAGACGCACCGTTACTCTTATATATTGGATTGTAAATAATAGACTGCTAGAGCGCAAAATTCAAAACGAATACAGTCGCCTCGAGGCATGAACAATATGACCAGGGTTAAATTATTTGTGCGGGGAATTCTTCGGCTATGACTTCCACCAATTCAAGTCCCTGGTGGATGGAATGTGGAATGTGGGCAGTGGGCATGACAGCGTCTCTCCAAGTATCAGTTTTGAGAACCATTGGGCTGCCATCATGAAATTAAGTAGACTTTTGTTCAGGATGCCTACTGAAGACACCCAATAGATGGGCAAGTATCAATCCAAACTTGGCGTGGCGCTGGTTCGAATTGGGAACTTATGTAGGTATTAACTGCGAAATTCCAGGATCTACGCCGATTCCATAGGAGACCGCCCTGCCATAGCAAGTATGCAATAACATACTGGACTTGGCGGTCAGCCACAATCCCTTAATGTGCGGGGGTGGACTTCTCCAAAGGTGTCTCTGCGGTGCTTGGTCACTGACTGAAGCTTCGAACGTTTATTCTTTCACTTTCATCCCCGGCAATAAATAGCCTTCTAGGACCGTCTTAGACATAGATTCGTCGATCAAGTCTACAAGGCGTGCAAGTGCCGCTACTCGTCTCGATCTTATTAGCTCACAACTAAATTCAAGTCGCCTAAGTGAAACCATCGAGCAGAGCGGTGGCTTCAAGGAGCCATTTAACACAAACCTAAATATGGAAAATTGAATTTTTTGCTTCGAACGATGACGGATTTGAGTGTACAACTTGTTATTTCTCGACATTCGCTGGAACTCCGTACTTAAATACTACCTTGAATGCGCCTGGGTGCTCTAGAACCAAAAGTAAGGGGAAATGGTGGACTGGAACCACCATTACTGTATTCCAAACATGATTCTTCAGAAGCTGAATTTTACTGCAACCTACCAACCGCGTCAGGTAAGGAGATATCCTAAGGACACTAAGTTATACCCTCACGACTTTTATACGCTGTCACATACCTTTCTGTGAGGGCTTGGTTGTACAATGGCGAGTTAATGTTGAACCAGGTTGTCAAAGTGGTTGGGAGTGGTGCACACGTATTTAGCGGGGTAGCCCACAGGATTGATTAAACTGCAGATACTGCCACTCAAATTTATGTGCCGGATATCGCTGGCATGGATCGTGGAGGGGCTCCGAGTAAGAGCAATCCTATTCAGCGGTTGAGGGACATCTGGTGCAAAATCCCTCTCATATCAAAGTTCTTATACATCATAGCATACAGGGAATTGTCAAATACGTGATTCAGGAAAAAGTATCGGTGATTGTAGCGATTATGGCGGATCACTTACGCCTGGATCGACTGGAGAAACACATTATTATACCTGCAAGTCCTCTAGCTATTGATCCTCGGGTTAAAGATTTATATGGGGTTAATAGGTGATGGGCCAGGCGGTTTAGGCTATGTTACTCTGTTGTGGGTGAATGGCACGGTAGGATTCTCATCTCTTATTTTGATGGAGACAATCTCATCATCCAGATGCTAAAGCTGTATAGGCTCTGTAGCTGGGACAGAGAGTCTTATGCTCTTATATTTTGCTATTCGACCGGTGTGGGGAATCCTTTAGGAGACACTACAACTTTGCTGTCAAAGAGGTAGCCCTCACTATCAAATAAGCAATAAGCGATAATAGGTTTACTGTACGTAAGCACAGGTTTTTTAATTTCCAAAATCCTACAATTGCGAAGATTCACTCTTTATCGTAACTAGGTAGGGTTTCTAATATGGGGAAATATTAAACGACAAGACTGGAACGCATTATGGTTGCTGGGGTTCGATATCGCTAAAGTGAACGAGGATAATGGTTCATGGGCGGATACTAGAGACTAGAGTGTCGATACTGAGGGGTAAATATTTTCGCTGTTGCCATCACATGGCTCAGCAATATAGCCTTGTATACATCGACTTTTAGCTTAAAGCATCTTCGTTCTCTATAGGTCGGTGACTAGACGGATAAACGGCTTTCTTTAAACTACCTATTATCCATTAATCAAGTTCGATTCTAATAATAGCAGCATGCTGACGGCTTGGCACCATCAGCTGAGCGCTGCTGCCTAAATAGATACAGTGAGGTGCCGTTATGTTATCTCTCTATGCTTCCGCAATTGTTGCGCTAACCATCCTCACATGGGAGAATAAACAAGGTTAAAGATTAAAAAAAAAAAAAAAAATTGTCAGAAAGACTATGGAGCCTACCAAGAAGACTATTCCTTTCCATGATCTTCCCCCAGAAGTCATATTGGTGATCGCTGCGCACATTCCATCTGAGCGAGACATTAGCGCTCTCTCGCAATCTAGTCGTTTTTTGCATCAAACGCTTAACTACTATCTATACGCGCGAAATTCAAAGCGCAATTCTAGTCGAAATGCCCTTCTATGGGCTGCGACACGGGATAAGGACTATACTGCACGTCTGGCCCTGCAACACTGCAAGAACCTGAGACGAACGAAACCCTTGCTATTGGCCGCAAAGTATGGATCCACAAAAGTTGTGAAGCTATTAATTTCTAAGGAGGGGGTTGACCTGGAAGTCAGGGTCAAATCTGGTCTCACCCCGTTAGCATTAGGCGTGGTTAATGGCCACGTGGAGATTATCAAGTTGCTCCTGGACGCCGGGGCCGATCTAGACCTGAGCACCCACAGACCCAAAAATTTCAGGCCTGTCGACACTTTGCTTTGTCTAGCTGTCGGGCGGTCCCCCAACCTAGAGGCGCTGCAACTTTTACTTGAGATAGGGGAGCTCGATATCAATGAGAAAAACATCAGCGGTTATGCTCCCCTGCCTCTTGCACTGATGAGGGGGGATATAAAGATGGTGCAAATGCTACTAGAAGCTGGTGCAGACCCCAACATCATTCATCAAAATTGGGAAACTCCACTTACAGTAGCGACTAGACTCTGCCATGTCGAGGTTAATAAGCTGCTACTTACACATGGGGCAAGCCCAGGCATTAGACACAACGACGGCCGGTTGCACCCGCTATTTGTTGCTGTGACATGGGGTCGTATTAAAGTCATGGAAGCACTTCTTGGGGCTCAGGATGTAGGCATTAACTACATCAACAATAATGGCATGACAGCCTTATGCTACGCAATTAACCGACCCAACCCTGGTCGAATGCCCTTCCTTTTGTTATCTCGAGAAGACCTCGATCCCAATCTGTGTTATCCTAGTACCTCCCCCCTATCCCTTTCAATAAGACGCCAGCATTTTGAAGTAGCTTTAGCACTTCTTGCTGATCCACGGATCAACTATCACTCAAAGGCAATGGGGTTGGTGGCTGCAGTCAAATCACCAGTAGCAGCAAATCTCCTAAAGCCATTATACCAATCAATCTCCGCCGACCTTGACATAGACGAAGAGATTGAGGAAGGTCAAGGGGCTCTTCTCATCCAGGCATGCTCGGCGAACAACACTGCCGCGGTCAAGTTGCTTCTAGAAGAGTGGGGTGCTGATCCAAACAGACGAACCTCCCACGAGCTATGGCCACCAATATATCACGCCATAGAACACACTTTTGTGGATGGGATTCGCTTACTCCTTGCAACAGGCAAGGTCGATGTTAACAAAAGCTATCCTGATGGGGACAAACCTCTACTCCAGGTTACCCGTAGATTTAGAGGCTATGGCCTTGAGATGATCAAAATCCTCGTGGAGGAAGGCGGGGCGGATCCTAATGCGCTACCGAATTGGATATGTCCGCTGTCTATGATTATGACGGATTTTCATGGTGCACCTAGCACAACGGAGGCAGTAAGGTACTTATTAGGAGTTGAGGGCATTGATCCAGACCTCCCCGACAACTCTGGGAGCCGCCCTTTGGACTACGCCCGGGAGTACAAGCATCAAGAGTGTATCGATTTGATAGAGGCAAAGCTTACGAGTATGGGGAGGCTAAAGCTGTCTAATGTCGTCAATTAGTGGCATTCATTATACCGACTTATGCCTCTTAAGCCATTATTTGGGTGATGCTACCAGTGATATGGGGGTGGATGGTGTGGCCATTCAAATACAATTCTCAATTTCCTAGATTTGGGCGGTAATTTTGGCATATCCTAGATGGCTGCAGATGGCTCTCTCAAACTAGACACTCGTATATATAGCAATAATTTCTACATCCTTTCATTAGAGCTTAATCCTAGCCATTTCATTCTCGCGGTATCAGCATCGCACGACTATAGCTAAGTGAGGAAAACTTTAAGACAATAGTATGCTACACCTAAGGAAGTTCATACGCAATTTTCCTTCAAAAGCTTCACTCATCATTCTACTCTACTTCTTGCTCTTCATTGGCCCCGTTTTTCCATGCTGTCAACAAGCGAGTCCCGAATATCTACGCCGACGCCCGTCACCGCATCAGTCCCTTATTCAAACCTTCGTCTTCAACTCAGAGTCTTCATCATGAACGAGGGATTTTTTCGTAGATCGCTACTTAACACGTACAGAACAGCTTATGTGCCGGGCTCAGAGGGGTTAAGGCTTTGAGGCACGGCGTGTTCGGGCACGCTTCAGTCATAGACTAATGTAGCTTTTCTAATATCCACACTATTTCTAAAAAGTTCCCCAGTTTGTCGTTTTATCCCTCAGATGGAAGGGGCCAGGTAAATGTTGAAATTGATACCAACAGCTCCACGATGGCCCTGTCCATCTCATGGAAGTTGAACCTGTTGCCGTATGAAGTTCCTCAACTAAGCTTAGTTCATCCATTAATATAAATAACCTCGATACCCTCCCAGCTTGTCTCCTTGATGACATCAAGATACCCAAATGGGGGCTAGCTTTTCCATTTCTAGCTGGCTGCTGAATTAGCAAAGCTGTGGATTTCAATGGATTTGTAGATTCGTTCCTTAGACATGAGGTCAGTATGTCATCGCGACGGTCCTTCGCCTGACTCAACAGATACGTCATCTTGTCCTGCTCTGGCAGGAAAACTGGGACAATGGTATCGCAATCTGAAACCTTCTGGTGGAAAGAGAGCAGGACCACTGTAAAAGCCATTCGTAACTTAGCTTCATCCGGTTTGTCTACCAGCCTTACGAAATGATTAAAAAACACGCAGCCCGGACTCACAGACCCTTGAGGACCGAATGATCTTTCATAAGTTCCTTCGTAGTATCAACGATCTCCTTTAAAAGTAGCGCAGAAATAACGAATCTTTCAACTTGGCAGGTCTCGGAGTACCAGTGGAAATGGTATCAACTGTAAAGAGCAAGATCACCACCGTCAATTATCTCACTCAGATCTCTTAGAGAGATTATTCCTCTGATGGAATCAGTGTATAAAATCTCACTTTGGGAAGTCAGTGTTAGAATAAGCTCAGAAGGTTGAGATATTTAGATGAAGTTCCTTCCACTGTCAATATCGTAGATAAATCTCAGGCAGCTCGCTGTTAACTCCGCAAGCTTGGCACGACTTGGAAATTGATACGAAAGGATAATAACGCAAGAGCTTGCATCTCCGAAATTCCCTCTCGTTGCATCTTTCTGGTGTCATGGATAAGTTTCGCTTTGGCAAGATTAAGAATATAATCCAAGTCATCTTCCCGCCCCTGAGAATTCAATGAAGTCCCCACAGAGGCCGACCTGGCTTGTAGATATGAGAAAAATGCTTATTATGCAACTCCGAAGATGATAGAGCGAGCCTTGAGGTCCTTCTAGCCCTTGGATTCTGGCTCAGTAAATATGTCCATTGTATCTAGGCTGTATATTGGTGGGAGGGGGTTTTTCTGTTACCGAATTACCCATTCAAGGCTCGGATCACGCTCATGTGGGAGGGATTGAAGCCTGCGAGCTTTGCCGCTGTATCTAGCAGTAAGGCAAAAAACTGTTTCCGCTCTGTCTCCTTATCTAACTTGCTTTGGTGTCGAAGAGCCCCCCGAAATGCGAGAAGCCGATCTTCACGTCCTTCATTTGGGGGGAGTGCTGTGTTGAATAGGCCTCGTGCTTCATCCAGAGAAAAAAATAATAGACGGAGTATTCTAATCATCGAGTGGTCCTCCCTCCACTAAAACCAAGGTAAGTATCCCGCCGGCTATGGCGTTGGAGCCGAGCTTGGATGTCAGCAAAGGCTTGGGCTTCATCTCTTTTATACTGGGCTAGAGGTATCGGTAGATAACCTTGGTAGTCGAACTTTGTTGCCTTTTCATCTGAACGTTCCCGAGGATAGCGCCCCTGGACCAGGCAGACTCATAAAGGTTCTCCATTTTTTGGGCCATTTCTTCCTGAAACGGGAAAAATTCCGATCTCACTTGACAATCAAAGAATCCGATTGGAGAGATCCCCAACACCCTGAACAACTGTACGCTTACTAAACAGGCGGAGTTGTAACACTGCAAGAAAACAGTTACACTTTCCCGGTATCGACGTAATTCAATGCTTTCGGCAATCTTCAAGCGACGCGGATATGCCGTTGAATGATCACTAGCAAGACTAACATAGACAACGTAGCGCCCTCTTTTGCCATTTCCCGGAACTTAAAGCTTTTCCCAATCTTCCTAGGGCCAAGAATAGAAGTGTAAGGTGCCAGGAAGTCAGTCAAATCACATATGTTCTTGGCAATATGTGGAGCTTTGTCTCGGGATCTGCCCAGCGCATTCATTTTTTCCCTGTTCACGTTGCCTATGAAAAGCCTTCAGCTTGAGTAGACTTCCGTCGCAGTTTGAAAAATGTTTGGCACACATAGAAAGAGCGACCGAGTTTTTCCACACCAAAGATCTTGAGAAAACTCAGATATGCGGAAACAATTCTATCCTATCCTCTTCCCTGTTAGAATTCCCATCTACCCAACAAACCTTTGGGTACTTGAGGGCTTGGGGGCTTGGGGGCTTGGGGGCTTGGGGGCTTGGGGGCATGGGGGCTTACAGATGGACTAGTTCAAATTTGTAGGCTCTCCAGGGTTCATTGGTCAGCCAAGGACGAAAACCTGACCTGTCAAAGATTGCGCAGAGCTTAAGAGCGCAGTATAGCTTTTATCCAAGCCTAGGCTCTGAGTCAGTTCCTCAATACAACATAAAGACCGCCAAGTATCTAATGCTAGTGTGCTGTTGCCGTGCGAATGGCCCGACGAGCCAAACTTATTGCCTTGGCTGTCGATGTTCATTGCAGAGAGTGATACTTCACGAGGTTTTTTGGGTGATGGGGTTTCGGGTCCATCATCAGAAGCACCTGGGAATCAAAATTTTGTTAGACTGGATACGATAAGATAGGAAGCGATGATAAAAATATCTCTTACCAGGCCCTCTCTTGGATGGTTGGTGTCGGTGGTGTAAAATACGACAGGAGTGGGAATATTAGCAAGGTTGAGAAATTACCAAAGCGTGACGTCCCCAAAAGTAGGAAAGAGTGATAACCTCAGGCTACACTAAATCTCCAGGGAGCCTTCAACCGCACAGTAGAGGAGGTGGCAGTTACCAGTGTGTTACCCAGGTTACGCGATGTAATATTAGGCTTTCCCAAACACAAATATGAAAACGGCTCCAATGGTTGGTATCATAATAACTTTCCATACTTCCTCGTCGGCAAAGAGAATATGTTTTGTGTGTCTATACAAGCTAGATCCTACACACATTAATTCATTCAACAACTATCTGCCGAACAAGGTAGAGCCTAGGCAGGTCCCTACGATCGCGCTAACTTCTTCCATCCTGGTCTCCATCCACCACCGATCCCTCGCCCTCCGAGCAATCAGTATCCTTCAGCGCCTTCTCTGGATGTTCGGGCACCATAAAGACCACCCACGAGGTAGTCGGAACGCAAACTGCAAACATGACAAATGCCACAATAAGGTTAACCATAGGAGTGACTTGGGCCGCTCCAATGCCAAAGGAGAGGCAAGACCCCACGCTCTCAAAACTGCGCACAATGCCCACCGTCAACGTCAACGTCTCGAGGTCATCATTGAAGACTCCCAGCAACCAATACACGAACATATAGTGTGACTCATTCATGAAGCGAAAGAGAACATTGACGGCGAACCCACGCCCGAAGCCCGAGTGGTCCCAATCGATAGTAGGCTGGGTGGCCTCGTATAGTTTCTCGTTTGAGATCTGCCAACCGAAGAGAGAGAGCATGACCACCGCAAATGTGAACCAGGTGATGCGGGCGAGTTTCGGGCGGCTGAAATACTTCAAATCGAAAAACCAGCCCCAGAAAATATTTGCTGCCGTGGCAGCGACACCGGACGTGAGAGCACCCAGGGTGCGGGCGCGCACGCTAAAATACTTCGTCAGGTAAATTCCCTGGTATGTGCCGTTCCAGCTGAATCCGACCAAGATGGGGATGATAAGAAGGATGTGCTTCTTCTTCAGCTGCTGCCATAATTTACGGAATTCTCCCAGAACTGCCTTCTGACGGGTAGGGTCGCCGATCGACGTGCCATCGGAGCGGATCACTTTGGATGGATGCGAGACCAGCAGGGCGAGGGGCAATCCCAGGCACTGGAGCGCTATGAGGACCAAATAGGTTGAGTATCTCACTTTTCCACGCTGCCCATCCTTCACGTTGAGCGAAAGCTGAATCGAGGAGCCGATAAGCTGACCGAGCTCACGCAGACCAAGCCAGATGCCAGCTGATGAATGGTCAGTCTAATCATACCGTATAGTTTCTTCGGGTAGGGGGTTGGCCGTACTAAATTTTCCTCGCTCTCCAACACCTCCGTATCCCAGCGCGATCGCACCCTCGGAAGACCACAAGGCAGAAGCTGCAATTCCGCAAGTGACCCCGCCAAACAAGACGAACCACTCTACTCCGTATCGGTTGTTCGTATATAGTGATGCCGAGTACGGGGCGTAGCCTAACGTTCCAAGGATGAGGATACGACGGATGCCATACCGGTTGGCTAGGATGGAAAATAACGGGCATCCAAATACCATAATCCCAAAAGTGAGACTGTTCGCACCATTGACCAGGTATGGCTGCTCTTGCCCTCCAGCTCCAGTACCTGTTGTTGTCAGTTTAGGCTTCGGATGGAGGAATTGGCTAACTATTTAAACTTACTATTTAAGGCATTCCAGATACCCGGCTGGGTAAAAGAGATCAAGCCCACCAGGATAACGTTGAATAGAGCGCTGCGATACCATCTGGTCAGCCTCGATACAGGCTTCTGGATTGGCTGATCGCTATTGACTTCGGGGTCAGCTGTAATAGCTACCTGTGAGTGGCCCATCTCGATACTTTTCTTAAAAAAAAAGCTCGTGCTAACCTCACACCCCTGTCCAGATAGACGTGAAGGAGGCCCTGAATATATAGCTGCTGGGATCGGCATTCTGATCCAGAAAATTTTGCTTTACTCTTTGTTATTCTCCAATTCTCATACATTTCCCCACCACCTCCACACGCGGTACTAGAAACCGCGTTAGACATGTGGTGATAGTGCTCAAAATTGCGCAATACAGAAGCTCATTGGCGATGCGGGATATACCTTAGCTACACAAGCCGTTGACAAGACACTAGGAATTATGCTAGACATCCAAAAGGATATTTTTTTCAAGCTTCGGCCGTTTTGAATGCCTTGGCATTGGAGAAATAGTGCTTGTTGTGTCTCTCGGAACAAATGACGCGACTGAAGACGTGCTTGGCCAAATGCATGACGCCATGAAAAATGCTTCACAACCAGGGAGTACCCTTGGCTTGAATATACAGTGCGGCACTATAGGTAGTAATGTTTTCTGCAGGCCAGGGTAGTGAGAATATAAATAATGTTATTTGTCAACTTTAACCTGCTGTGGCTTTTCTTACTTCCCAGTACACGTTTGTAAACCATGGCTACTTCCCAGGTGCAGGAACTGCCACTGGTGCACAATTCCCTAGATAAAGGCGCTGCTCCTGCGATCCTGTCCTTTGAGCCAACCCCATACTCACCCTCTGTGACAATATCTGAGCCTTACTCCTCAGAAACCGTGTTCCCCCTTGCCCTAACCCCGTCCCTCCACAACCAATCCATTGCAGACAAAGTCTCCGCTATCAAAACGCTCTCCCAACAGGGATCAATCCAAGCACTGCTTGAGAAACACGGAGCCATCTACTTTAAGGATCTGCAGCTCTCCGACGCAAAGGAATTCTCGGAGTTTGCGACCGCTTTTGGATGGTCACCCCATGAGGATATCGGGAACCCTGTCCGGAGAACAATTCACGCGTTCAATGTCGCTACGGCCAATGAAGGGCCCAATACCCAGCCCGTCTATCCCCACAATGAATTCGGCTTGAGTCCACATTATCCAGCATATGTATTCTTTTACTGCGCGTCGGCGCCGGAGACAGGTATGCCGGAGATTGTCCCGACCAGCCTTGGAGGACACGTTCGCTGAGTTAGATAGGTGGTGAGACACCAATTAATAATTCAATCATTCTGTATCATCACTTAAAGAAGAAGCATCCCGAATTCATCGAAGAATTGGAGAGAAAGGTGAGAAAGGGAAAAAAAAAAAATAATTAATTAAGCTCAATTTTGACTCTTCAATAGGGGGTAAAATACCAACTTTTCTACCCCAATGCATCCAGAAACCAGACTGCATCTCCAGGAACCTCTGTTCTCCAATCGTACGGTAAACATGTTCTAGATACAGACACCGTGGAGGAAGCCAGGACGAAGATCGAAAATGAGGTCCGTCGTTTGCCCACGGCCACTTGGGTCTGGGAAAATCGATCCGAGGATAATAAGCTGGGCGATTTGCGCGTCTGGCAGGTCTTACCTGGTATGCTCCTAACTCATACAGGGAAAAACTAAGTTAATAACAAAGCTAAAGCTGTGCGAATCCATGAAAAAACCGGCTACCCGAGCTTCTTCAACAATGTCGTTTCCCGCTTTTTAAACGCCCTGGAAGCCAATACCCTGTTTCCACCACATTTGAATGCGGATGGCAAATTTTGGCCTCCGGCTTTTGTATGATCCTGTCGCCCATTTCCCGCGATAAACTTTTGACTAATGTGGGAATGGCAGTACGGTGATGGATCTTTGATTCCTGAAGAATACCTACACTCTGCGGTGGAAATTATCAAGTAGGTGTTTGCAGGTTTAATTTGCATTGCACTTGGACTAATTGAGCGCAGAGAAACAAGGTGCCTGGTATCATGGGTACAGGGCGATGTTGTGTTATTGGATGTGAGTTATCCCGTCCTGTAAATTTGGAAGATATATTTCTCACCAAACGTCTAGAACCATGCCGTACAACACGCTCGAGAACCATGGACGGGGTAAGCCCGACCTCACGAGCCAGGAATGGATTTTTACATGCTAACTGATGTGCAGACCGCGAAAATTATTGGCTAGCTTATGGGATGAGCCAGCATATGATTAGGGTATCCTGATGAATTTGAATATATAAATATATTTCTACTATTATTATTATCTCAGTGAAATCAAGGTAGAAGTAATACATTTACTTTATTAACAACCTAAACAGCCCCTTAATAGAATACTATAATTTTTATATGCTTACCGCCAGTTACTTTAAAATCTTAATCTGTAAGAATAATCTTAAATATTTAGATCCCCTTATTATACTATAATTAATAGAAATATTTTTAATTATAAAGAGTACTTTATTAATTAAATAAAAAGACTATAAGGGGACTCCATATAGAGTATAAACAGTATTAATTTATATAAATATATTATAAGGTATATATTATAGTTTTGTTAGATTATATATATCCTTGCTGGGTTAGAAAGAATATACTAGAAGCTTATAGTAAATAAGAAATCGTAAATTTTTTTACTTTATAAGTTTCTTTAAGTATCAGAGTTCTGGGGCTATTATTAAAAGTACTTAAGAATCTAAATACTGTTATACTGGATATAATAAAATAAAAGATATTAGTAATTATAAAATATATCTTACTAGATCCTCTCTTTAAGAATATTAATAGTATTATAAGGTAGATAAATCTTACATTCTTACTAAATAAAATAGCTAAGTAAAAAGTAAACTATGCAAAACTAATAGGATATGATAGGAAGATAGGAATATTACAGAAGATTAAAACTGACTAGATGTGTGTGGAGGAGGAGGGGAGAGGATCTTGATCCTATATGAAGAAATAAGAGAGAGACCAGGGTAACTAAACTCTAAATACATCAATCCTATCAATTACGGCTTCGAGGCCCTTCTGATCAACGAGTTCCACAACCGCGACTTCCCGTGCACAGACTTTGTCCCATCAGGCCCAGGATACATGGATCTTAGCTCCGCGAATCATGTGCACAGATGGTCTTGAACAGGATCGATTAATTGCACAATCCACTAAATCTCCCGGTCAAGCCCAGAGGCCAAAGGTTATTTTGAGTGGATCCATCGGGCAGATCATCGTAAGTGCCCAGCAGTGTGGCGCACGGACGAATAATCTTCGCGAAACTCAGTACACATGTGTGGATAAAGGCAGAGGCCGATCAAAAACTTCGTGGTATCAAAAGTAACCGAGGTGGATTTAAAATCAATCGCCAACCGAGGCGTTTCCTAACCAGCTAAAAGGGTGAACATATTTGTGGGTCGCAGATTTAAGCTTATCCCGTCCCGGGAGCTGCCGATGACGAGAGGCCTATGATTCCGGGGTCGGGCCAACGGGTGATATTTGCTAAAGAGGTAACGTTATATGTAAATTAGAAAGGAACTTTCCCATTTCGCTGGAGAAACAAATAATATTATATACAGCGGCAATGACTCCCTCAACCACATGGATATCGTCGTCGCCAGTAAAACCGTCGCAGTAGCTTCATCTTATTCACCTCGGACGTTGAAAGTTTATCCATCGCCTCCCACAGCTGTGGTCCTACCGTCTTAAACGGAATATCGTGCCTCTCGATAGCCTCCAGGAGGGCCTCCAGAGTCTCTCGACCGTGGAAGGTCGCGGCCCCCTTTAGCGGGAATTCGTCGTGACTATTCATAAAGACGGGATTGGCGCCACGTGAGAGCAGGAGGGGCACTGCGTGGTCCGGGGGACGGTATAATTCTCTGATTAGAGTCTCTAAGAGGGCCGTGCGGCCGCAAGGGTCCTGCGTCTCGATGTCCAGCCCTTCCCCTAGGAGAAGGTCTAGCATCGAGGCGGCCGCATCCGGTTCGCGCAGGCCGGCGGCCTCACAGAGTAAACCGGCCGCGAGTCCGGGGGTAAGAAGGTTGAAGCCGCGGTCAAGGAGGAAGCGCAGATAGGGGACATTGGACCACGCCACCGCCGCCAGCAATGCCAGTCCTGCTTGGGGACTGGTGGGGTCGAGGTTGAAACCGTGCTCGACCAGGGCCTGCACGACGTATATGTCCGCCTCGGCCAGGAGCTGGGGAAGATTCACGTCGTAATCGCCATCGTCACCATTGAAGGGCACATAGGTGAGGTGGTCGAAGTCGATGCCGCGTTCGCACAGCAGTCGCACCATGTCTCCTGTTCCCCATCGCACTACCGCGCTAGAGAGGGGATTATCGCCCTGCCTTCCCCGCATGGTTGGGTCTGCTCCCCGCTCCAGAAGGACCTGAAATACCGACTGGTTTCGAATGGCCAGGAAGAGGATGGGATCTCCATCGATCGTCATGTTGGGCTCTGCTCCGTGGTCCCGCAAGATGGAAACGATCTCCGCATTCCCGCCGCGCACAGCTGCGGCGAAGACGTCCATCATGTCCCTGGTAGCGCCTGCCGGGCACGGACGAGGAAAGGGATCAGCCCCATGCTTGAGAAGGAGCCGGAAGACGTCCAGATGCCCATAGCGTGCGGCCCAGGCCAGGGGAAATCGGTTGTCACGCCCTATATCCCCGAGGCTGGCGGCTGGAGGTCCATTCACATTCCATCCACGGGATATCAGATCCTCTACCAGAGGGCCAAGGCCGAAGCCCGCCGCAACGGCGAGCACGGTCGCTCGCGAATGGTCATTCTGGCCCAGCTCCGGAAGATCCACGGATGGCAACAGGAGCTCGAACATCTCCCGGCTCCCCTGGGGCATGAGAACGAATAGCCCATGAACACTGGGCTTGATTCCCCTGTCGAGCAGGAACTGCACCGTCTCGAAACCGCCTTAGGTCGCAGCACTGTCCACGGGGTTGCTGCCGCTAGAATCAGACACCGACAGATTTACTCCAGCCTCGACCAGAAGCTTCACGAGCTCGACGTTGCCGCTTCTCGCAGCGGCGAGGATGGGAAGCCCATATGGTCGGTCCAGACAGGACGCGCCCAAGAATGCAAGTGGGCAGCCGCCAGCATCCACCAGGACCCGTGCCAAAGCCGCATGTCCATCCCTGGCCGCCACCGCCAGCGACCCGCCCAACTGTCGCGCGAGATCCGGCCAGTTTGCTTTTCTCGCCGCCTCGATCAGCATCCTCATCACCGACGCGTTCCCCTTCGATGCGGCCAGATCCATCAGTGCCTTCCCCCTGTACCCGCCTGTCACAGTGTCAAATACATCTGTGCCCAGGTTGAGTAGAAGCCGAACGCTAGACTCGTGCCCTCCCTTCACGGCGCACGCTAATAGCGTCCCCATGCATACATCTTCAAAGTCCCTTTCTTCAGTCCAGATGCCGTGGGGGTACTTTCCTGTCCCCTCTGCGTTGATGTCCACGCCCCTTTCATGGATGATTGCGATGGTCCTCTCGTGGCCGAACGTTGCCGCTAGAAGCATCGCCTCCGTACTCGGTTCGGCCCCGTTTGCCAGGAGCTCCTGGAGGGCGGGTTCGGACCCGTGCGATGCCGCCCATCGTAACGCAAGTCTGTCCTCTGTTTGCGAGTGGGTCGAGTACAGTAGGGGATCTAAGATATGGAAGTACCGGCGGTTGGTTTGGGCGAAGGCGTTGATCTCACTTGCATAATCGAGGAACTTCGCAACATGCAGGATAATCTCGGTAGGGAGATGGGACAGGGTCATCCCGGCTGAATTTATAGGTTACGCCCAGACAGGACCTGCAGAATATCGGACGATCAACATCCAGAAGAGGGGCGGCGGCTATTATTTATCGTGGGTGCCTTTTCCCTCGCGGCGTCCCAAAACGCTTTAGTTCTCCCGGATTGGCGGCTTGGCTTTGAGTTTCCATATTGGCAAACCGCAGGTCAGCTTGGGATGCCTGGACGACCTACAATCTCCGCCATACACTCTGGGACCAAGTGCTATTGTTAATTTTTGATGATGTTGATGGCCGAAAGACTGCCATTTGCTTGGGGCCGGGGGCGGACGTCTAGGTACATGGTGGAGTAGGAATGGAACCGATGCAACCTAATTTGATACTAATCAGAGGCTCTCGCACGCTCTGTGCCGGGGGTTTGGCTGCGATTAGGCCTCGAGATCGAACCACAAGACTTGGCTGCCATTTCAATATCCGGGGAAGCTGAATCGCACCACTGTGGTTGAGATAGGGATGAAAATGCTCGCGGCTTCTCTAACTCGCCTCTATGAAAATAATGATTTATTTTACCGAATTAATAAATACATTGAAATACTGGACATACATACACAAAAGGTGTCATGTTGCGGCATGTAACTAACAAGAGGTTTAGGGAGGGTTAAAGGAATGACTGAACAAAATATATAACCACCCCGTGCCAAAACCCCTTCTAAGGAGGAAATCTCGGCCTTGCTACTCTCACAAACCTCTCCTCGTCCGCCTCCAGATCAAAATAAAATAGCAGAGTCTGACCAACAATCGCCGCCCTCTCAACCTGCTTCTTAACCGCGTCCACCGACTTCAAACTAACCCACAGAGCCCCAAGCATCAACCTTCGACTAACCTCCAAACTATCCAAAACCTCCGCCTGCTGCTTCCCCAAAAAGTCCAACCCGCAGATGAGATGGAGCCACCGATCAGAACCCAGCGGAATCCAGTACACCCAGCCATTCTCGTCCCCGCGTCCAGGACCATACCGGGGCACAAACCGGGGGGAGATACCGGCTTCGATGTCCGTGGGATGGGCGCTGGCTTGCTTGGCGTTTCCGGCGAGGACTCGAGCGGAGGGGATCAGGAAGGTTTCGGTGTCTATCTTGAGGATCACAAGGCAGGAGTCGTAGAGGCCTGCGGTGCTGATGTCGCAGCCGTGGATCCAGGCTATGCTTGATAGTGTCGTGTCACCGACTACAGCGAGGATTTCTATGTCGATGTATTCTCTTACTCGGGGGAAGGATTTGGGTTTAGCTAGGGGTATTGGGGGTGCTTTTTCATCTTTTTCATCCGTTTCATCCCCGAATGGAGCGCTCCAGTTCAGTCGGAAGGTGGCAATGTCCATGTCTGATTGGACGTCGAGCAGATTGTGGGTATCTTGGAGATACGATTCTGATGCACGGGGATGGAGCTGTGCAAGGTGCCGAGATACCCCCGACGATAGGGCTAGGAGTCGATCTCGCTGATCCAGAACCCCCTGTTCAACTACAGGGTGGCGTCTGCCATCGCTGATGACGGCGAAATGGTAGAAGAAAATACGTGCAAACAGCCACAGGCATTGGAAGGCCATCCATAGATAGAACTGTTTTGCCGTGCCCTTGTCCAGAAGAAGATGGGTTGCCATGACGGTGGAAAGGGAGACTAGTCCTCCTATTCCCCACAGGACAGGCCAGATTAAATGCGTTCTGACATTGACAGGAGCTCCGAGGATGATTTTAAGTTCCCTTCCCCCACCATAAATGGTTGGGAGATCCCCGGATATAATATCACGGGTGGGAGTTTTAGAGGGAGAGCCCTTGTATTCCCTCGAAATCCCAACCGACTGCAGGACAATCGCGGCAATAAAGAAGAACGCCCAGCTTCCCGTGGAGGCGAGGCTGAGCTGCCAGCCCGCGTGAATCCACAACACCGTAGTCTCCACGAGTTTCAATAGTGTAGCGATGATGGCGATCCAGTCTCCAGTTTCGCTGGAAGGCTCGCCCCGTGCATAGGCGAAGACGCGTGGTTTCTTGCCGCTGCGGAACGAAGGGCAGGATTGGACGATTCCGGTTGTGTATTCATCGAAGGCGTAGATGCTGTCAATGCAGGGGTTGGTCTGATTGCCATCGTTGCCACCACCGGGGTCCTGTACTTTCGTAAATGGTATGCTTCTTGAGTCAATGTCGTGCCGGTTCTGATACCCACCAGTTTGACAGAGATCCCAACGGGGGCCTCCGGAGCGACCTTCAGCATCGATCGCTCATCGAGCGGCGAATATAGTCCTAGAATGGAACAGCAATGAAAGGAATTGACTCCGAAGCTTTCACGCAGCCAGCCTGGCATTGCGGCTGCGATAGAAGCTTTGATCAGATGGAAGCAGCCGAAAGAGCTCATCGCGGCCCAGGGCAAACCTCCGGCGCCTCTACTTCCAAGAGCTAGCGACTCAACTGTCGTTGCCCCGATGATGGTAGTCAGGGCAGCGATTTCAATGAGGCGATTTCCAAAATTAAACGTCATGACACAAGCATAAGATTTTAGAGGATCATGAATACGGTAAAATGAAGGAATAAATTCTAGAGCTTGGAACAGCACGACTCGATATTTATATTGCCATCGTTACCCCTGGTTTTACGGTCCTTGATTTCTGATTATGCTGACCGGTGGGTACCCAATTGTCTCATATTAGCTTTGCCGATGATGAATGGCGCAGTGACTTCATGTGCAACCGAGAAGCTCTATGCTCTTTGAGCTCGACGTTAACATCCTTGCATGACATTGATTGCGAGCGAATAATAATGCTTTAGATAGTTTCATTGCTTGATTAATCGGAGATAGCGCAAAGTCAGGCGCCTTCAGATTGAACACTGGGGCACGAGGACTGATGTCCCTGCATCTTTTAATCGCTTTTCATCGGGCTGGGACATTCATGCAACCCCGATTTAATACGGAGGACAAAAGTCCGTCCTGAATGAACACTCGTAAAATGAGGAGGCTGAGCCCTACCCGCTGATCGAGTCTTGCTTTCCCCAGACTCTGTGGTTGTTATCATTGGATCGGCCTTTCCGGCTTTTCCGTCGCTATCTCCCGATTGGGAATGGATGCCCAGATGGAAGCGATATGACGTTCTCGGACTGGAGTTACGGGCGAAATCACGTTTCTGAGGGGTCTAGCCCTCGTCCGTTCGGGAGATTTCGGCGTTTAGAGGGTTCATTGTGAACTGGTGACCAGTCTCGAGTTCCCTTTTGCTGCCCAACCGAGCCGATTTACCCGGGTGCTATGTGCTTTCAACGTTTGTTGGTTAATATATGCACTAAGGGGGGATGGGTGGCTAAGATCCCGGTTTCGGTATTGGCGCCGAGACGGGGCGCTGGACTCATATATTGGGGGCCAATCTGGGACAACCATCTCACCTTTAAAATGATTTTTTGTTGTACACAACAACAGAATAAAAATCTCGCAGCAGGTGAAAGCAAAATATGCCGGGAAGGTGACTATGATTTAAATACTCGGTAACCCTTCCGGGTTCCACGCCATATCTGGATCGTTAAGAGAAAGCTGAGTCGGGATGTTGATGTTCAAAAAGTCCGCGAGAAGGTTATCAATATCATCGAAGCCCGGTTCCGCTGCAGGATTATTCAAGATATCATTGCCCATATCTGTAAGGTCAAATGACACCGGGTAGTTTTTGTTCATCCCATTCGCAGGTAATTGTCGGCTTCTTCCCCCTTCGATTTCCTCTGATTCCCTCGTTATAGAGTGAAGTCCTGTGGCAAGACCGAGTGCCTCAGTACTAGTACAGCTGGTAGAAGCCACTATATCCATACATCTATTTCTTGTTGGGGGATTCACAACCCCCTGCTCATTTGCCCGTTCACCCATACGCTGAATGCCGCTGAACGCGCAACGACCAACCCGAGTCATGACTTGGGCTGCCCACCAAGTCGGGGATAGGCCTTCGAGACTTTTGTAGAACGCTTGAATGTGTTGCTTTGCCGCATTCTGAGTGCTGGGAATCTGGCACTGCTTGATTTGTTTGTACGATACGGAGAACGCGAGCGAGAAAGCGTAGGGGACCATAGGTAACAGTACTATCTGCTTTGCATCATACATCTGTGTCAGGGTAGCCAGACAGTATACAGATAGGTCCTGCCTCAGGTACAAGGTGTGGGACCTAGGCTGAGCTTTGAGACCCCAGAGCCGTGACGCTAGCAGAACAATTGCGTGATATACAAGTTTAAGAAAAACTGTAATAAGTTAGAAAAAAAAGACAATACTGAGAAGGAATCTGCCCACTCACGTATTTAATCTGGGGATGCGTCCCACCCCCCAGGGCACTGAGCAAGAATATCTTCAAACTGTGGGATTTTGGGCTTATTCTCATCAACGGGGGCTTCTAAGACTGGTTGATAGACAACAAAAACTTCACTCAGGGTTGAAGCCAACAAAAGAAAGACATGAGATGGTCCTTTAAATAAGGAAATTATATCAACAAGTTGTTGCCCTACGTCCCCATTGTAAATAACTAAAGGCCTTTCATGCATAGCGGCATTCCACCAATTAAGACTCCACAAGCCCCAGAATAATCAAATCAAGTGTTTATTGTGCTGCGTTGGCCTGGACTTTGGTAAATGCAGTCTAACAGTACAGATGTAGTGGAAAGCTTGTGCTAAGTGTAAGTTGCCTTCCTTGAAGCTACCAGGTCCTGAGACATGCAGTAATAGAAGGATGTAGAGTTGAATTAAAGTTACTCTGTTTCTTGCAAGCTTTATAGCAATGGTGTGACTCAAATCCTTGCAAAGCAAATGGCTAAATTTGGAAGGCGTGAGGGTGTCAGTTTAATTCAGCAGGCGCAGAAAAGGCTCCACCTCGTGATCTTTCAAAGCCACCAGGCATATCGCCTGCAAGAGGTAAGGAGAAATGGAGCCTTTGTTGAGGCGTGCTTGAAAGTCGTCTTCATCAATCAATGGAAGGATGGGATGAACCCGACGCAGGTAGATGTCTACTAGTTTCTCCTGAGTCTGTCGCAGAGGTAGAAGGGGGCGCCCCTGCCTAACTATACCACGCTGTCGGGATGACGGATTTGCAGAATTACTAGATGATTTATCTTCCTCTCCAGATACGAGGACGTCGTTGTCCCCGTCTAGCCAAATACCGCAGTTTCTTTGATTAGCACGCCCGCGAAATAATCTGGTGCCGGTATCGTCAACGAAAAAGATAACAGGGTTCAAGTCGCCGATGAAGCGACTCGCGTGACTCCCGCGGGGTCTATTTTCCGAGACGTTTCGTCTTTTGCCTATGCGTAATTTGGGGGCTCTTTGGTCATTTTGTGGTCGATGTTGTCGGCTGTTCCCAGGTTCCGGGGTCTGCGCTGGCGCTGGAACCTTGAATGACGGCCGCACGCTGTAGTGGGCATCCGGGGAATTGTCATCTGCAGGCGATGTCAAAGAATCTGGGGTCTGCTTTGTGTTTTCGTGGTGGCATCTTTTCTGCGCAGGATTCAGCAAGGGATTTTTCACTGCATTCCAGTGTGAAACACCGACATACCTTTCTCCGATAGCACCCATCACAGGCCGCCCTGGTGTGTTTCCTTTTTGGGACAGTTCCGTCCTGGCTGATTAAAGGCCCCGGCCACGAATACCATTCGTACCAGGTCGTTGGCGTGATCGAGCGCAGACTAAATAAGGATATTGTCGTTTCAGAAGATGTCAGAATCGGCGATTCATCCGTTAAGCCGTGGGGCAACCAAAAACCGAACACATTACGCTTTACAGGAACACTGCCGTTGGGGAGCAGATCGCCTTCCCGTGCCCGGGAGTTATAGTTGAATCTCCTGCCCGGATGTTTCCCCCTAAACCACAACCACTCCTCCATAATAAATTTGCCCAAAAGCCCACATTCCATGACGGCTTCTAGGATATGACCGAAGTCGCCACCTTGTCTCATGATCATAGTGGCCAACCTACCGATTTCAGCCTGACCCTGGGTAGTTTTCGCGGAATGGTCCTTTCAGGCAATAATAGATTGATTCAAAAAGGAAAACAGACAATACCTACCATTGCAGATCAGTAGACCATACGGTACGTTGGTCAGGTATTTGGAAGCTAACCGTCTCTATTGAGTCGCGGTACGGCCAGGCAAAGCAGCCCAGTACCACACTCGCAAACCAGACATTTACATCTTCCTCCGAAACCCCCTGCAATGCCATGGGAAGCGTTAGACAAACTGGATCGATAAGTCCGCGGCTCACAAGCAGTTCGAATATGTCCCAGATGGCTGATTGGCGTCGCGCGCGCCAGTATAGGTTGCGCAAGAGGTGTCTCCGGTTTGGAGGCTCTCTTACTTGTAATTCTTGGTAGATATGGAAATCCGTGTCTAGGAGTGCGTTGGCCTCATTGGGTAAGGGTAGGGGTGGCCAGTAAAAAGCAATCCGTGCCCGGATATCAGGGTCTGCAGTGGGCCATTCGATCCGGCGTCGACGGGCAGCCGCACGAGGGTCGGAGGGGAGGTAAAAGCTATGGCCGGCTGTGCTAGGGGATTCGAGTGACAGCCTTGGCTTCTTAGCCTTCGTTTCATCGGGGCCAGGGTTTGTGAGTTGAGGGTGTGCCATGATTCGAGTCGAAATATGGTAATAAGGAGTCACCAACGGGAAGTTCGTAGAGTGTAGAACAGAAATAGAACTATTAGCAGACGGGGATGGAGAGAAAAAGAGCTTGAATGAAAGAATTGTGAGTGTCAGTGGGAAATCTCTGGTAAAGCGGAAGACAACTCCTTCCACGCAATGGCGGAGGCATCATCCGTGATTTGAAATTATGACGCGGCGAATGCAACACTGGTGCTGGACGCAATGGAATCCCGCCAATTTATCTCATTACTCAAGATTGGCACCATCCTCTGGCTGACGCTTTTTCAGCTTTTCGCTAATAAAGTTTCGAGAATCCTATTGCAGTCATATATATGAACATCGAAAGCTCCTTCCAAACGGCAGCTCCATGGACGAATTCGTTTCTTTTATACCTCTTATGCATCATAAAGCCCAGGAAAATCATTAAACTTCAAGATATCCTTTAATAGCTAACAATCAATAATGCATTAAACTACAATACGCTGATTAACTAGAGTCCATATAATATATAGCTAATTCCTATCTAACATAGTATCTATATGGTAATATAATATCTTTATATTATGTATAATATATAATGCTATAGGCCTGTATCCTGGGAAGTAAGAAGAAGAATTTGATCGTATATTAGCTAGAATACCTATTCTCGTTTTAAGTAGCAGCTATATAATATTAGTCTATTTAGTATGACTGGGTCCTAAGGCGTGGGCTTAGGGGCATCCTGGGAATTGGGCGTAACCAATACTTGCGAACAGGCCGATTGATGTCTGGAACTCCACCAGCCCCAAGCATCTTGGCGCTTATCCGCTGCCCATCCGATGCTCTCGGCCTCGAACAGGGCGTAGTGAGGAAACAAGCCCATCTCATCCCGTAACATGCTTTTATTAACCAGTTTGATTCCGTCCCTGGATCTGCGTCTATCTGCATACCTCCGGGGCTTTTAGGCTTCCTCGATAAATCTCTTCAACATAGGAATATCAGCCAGGATCAAGACTGCCCAGAATGGGCCCGGCACCAGTTCCCCTCCTACCACATCGTTCATCTTTCTCAGAAGTTCGAGGCGGCGAAGGCATGGTCCATTCGGGTTCTCATCAGCTAGTTCAGCGCCATTCCGTCGAAGGGCTCTGTAGCGAAGAAATCTACCTCGACATTTATGGTGCCGGGGCTCGGATTCCTCATTAACTGATCCATCATGAACGCTTCATAATCTCTAACGTTCCAGGACACTTTTCGGCGTGTTCCTCCTAGCAAGTTAACTCGAGCTAGTGATTGGATGAATGCGTGGGGAAATCGGCTATTCCTAAGGCGGTTACCCACGCTCCTGGGAGTGGAGTATGTCAGCTCGTCATTGGTGAATGGAACGGCAAAATACCGACTCTTTTGGGCGGTTGTTTTGATGTCATCGATGAACGCTGCGGAGTGCTAGGGTCCAGGAATCTAGGGTCCAGGAATCCAGACACGGGGGCACTTTGTCCAAAGCCAGATAGAAAACGGCAGAACATAGAGAAAGGAGAGGTTTTGGGAATATGCAAGAAAGTACTAGTGGAAGAGGGGAGAAGGAAGAGAAAGTACGAGGGGAGGGCAGGTAGAAGAAGGAATATTTATACTATGCAATGGAATAATGATAAATGATTTCAAATGCCATTATTTCTAAGGCCATTCACAACACTTAGCATGTGAAAGACATAGTGAATGTTTAGTACGCTTTGTTGAGAAACTGAGTATATCTATTTGAGAGTAGCGGATACACAGTCGCTGCCAACTCCTTCATGGACTTGGATTTACTCTACTTGAGGAAGATTTCCCTTGGATCGCAGAGGACTTGAATTTTCTAGTTAAAAGTACATTGTTCCTTTCTCCCCCTGATGGTCAGCTATGGCGCTCCTCTGGCAGCAATCTTCAACCACAAGACAATTCTCCAGCCTAGCATCACTATCTCCACAAAAGGGGCTCACGCCGAAGGTTCCATAGGGGGCATCGCCTGCTCAGTCTCTGCCGGCAAAGAGTCGATTTCCATCGCGCCACGGGTTTTCAAGGGTGACGGGTACCCAGACGTAATTCCAGATTCGTCATGCTCATCGTCATCGTCAGTCGCGGAGCTGGTTATATCCCCCAGCCAGCCTTCAATCTGTTCCTCAGGCGGTATACCCGGGTCCGATTCGTCGGAGTCAGCCATCTCCTGAGCCTCACCGGCCCCAGAAAGGTTCACCAGTCGTGCAAGCACGAACTGCATGTCAAGGAGCTCCTTACTTGGCAGGGGCAGCTTTTCGGGGTCGGCCGTTCGCAAAGTAAACCGATCCCCTGTAATAATGGGCACCCAGACCCCATCCGGCTGGCGGACACACATTGGCGCCGATACTCCGTCAGAGCGCAGCCGTTGATCTACTCCACGATTGGATACTGGTAGGGTTTTGATGTCCAACTTCCCCTTCATAGAGGCCGGGGATGGGGCCTGCCAGTGCCATTCTATCTGGAGTTCGGATTTGTCGGCATTGTACTCGAGTGGCCGGAAGGCCACCATTCCGGCAGTCCAGAGTTTATGGACGTCCCTTCCCAGGCACATGAGATTGTACAGGGAGTCCATTTGTCTGTCGGGATATTCCGCATGGCGGAATATCTGCTGATGCCATGTCGCGATCCGCTCTGGTGCCCAAAAGTACTTGAGCACGTTCCAGAAAGGCGGGAAAGTACCCGTAAAATTCGTGCGTCTGTTGGAAAAGAGGAAGTGTGGGTATATATGGCCGACTTCCACCGGGAAAATTTTTCTGAAAACACAACTGTCGCTGTCGCGCTTCTTGGCCAGCTCAACGGTCGTCTGATTCCTCAGGTTGCTTTGCCGTCTGGGACGAGCCTCCGAAGACGATCCAGCTGAGGCTTCTGAAGATGAGATTGAGTTGCGGGGCGCTTGCGGCTCCTTCTGGCACCATATCAACGGCAGCGCTGCGCATGCATGCATGCAGAAATCCAATAGGTAGCTCGACTTCTCGGCCTCTTCGATGAATCTGGCTAACATGGGAATATCCGCTAGCATCAGCACTGCCCAGAATGGGCCCGGCACCGGTTCGCCTCCAATCACGTCGTTTAACTTTCTCAGAAGTTCGAGGCGGCCAAAGCATGGTTCATTGAGATTCTCGTCCGTTGCTGTAATGGGGCCGGTGAGGGTGCCGGTCCTTCCTCTCCGGGGACTTGGCTGATCGTCGCTCATTTCTGGACGTAAAAAGGTATCAGCAGCGTTATTTCACCGGGAAAAACAGAAATCATGAGTTTTGCCGTTGAGTGATAAACTTACTGGTTGGATGGGGATGTGTGTCGATGATCTTTGACTCGGGAAAAACGGAAGTGGTGAGTTTTCTCGTGGGGCGATGAACTTACTCGTTGGATGGAGATATGTGTTGATGATGCAGAGAGCTGGGTCGTTGAATTAGGAGATGTGTGTGCGAAGGAGCTACAAGGCGAGGGCTAAGCCCTGCTCTCAAAACTCTTAGGCAAGTGAAGAGCCTCAAGGAGCATTGCTGAGGTTCATATCCCCATACAATTTTGTATGTAGATGCAAACATGAGGTGATGATTGGGGGGTGGCAATCTGCTTACGTCACCTGCGAGTGCCCTCCGCCAATGCCAAGGCTACCTCAGGCTACATACACTATATCTCCAGGCAGCCTTCAACCACCACCTATCTAGGTTAAGCGACCCCAGCCAGACAATATATACCTACCTCTTTATGGAGGATTCATAGGTAAGCACTGGTGCTTGATCCAGATTCCTTTTCATAGAGTTAAGCAATAGACATGGTTTTCATAATTAGTTTATTTAGCTTACTCCCCGGTTTGAGAGGACGTTGACTTGGGCTCTCTTAAATACAAGGATAGAAAAGGCTTTGATGGTATCGAGCTTTCAAATGCTCAATAGGCGTACTCCGCATGCACCGAATCATACTTCTTCCCTTGACAAAACAACACGTAATTTGCCTCCGCCGATGAGTATGTTGCCTCAATCACGCCATCGATATAGTAATAATTCTGCCCATCGGGTAATGTCCGTATTGACGTATCGAGATCACTCTGAGGAATACCCCATAGGTTTGCCTTGAGTGTGACGAGCATCTTGGTGGTGCCGGCCCTGTGGATGGGCGGCTCGTCGAGATCTGCGTCTGCCCAAATTTTTATTTGTACCATCTTCGGCTTACCCTTGCTAACCAGGAAAGTCTCGTAGAAGTCAATTGGGATGGGCTTGTTTTCTTCGATAGTTTGGCCTTTGTTGAGAAACCAGTCCATTTGACGGGCACGATAAAGGCAGTCTCGGTCGCACCAGTATCTGCAGGTCCATCTTCAGTAAGCGCATGTATCTAAGATGACCGACGTAGGAACCAAACGAATTAACTTACTTCTCTCGGAGATCGTGACGTCGCGGGTCATATTGATGACCTAACTCGACACCATAGTGTTTTCTTGCCTTTCTGGAAATGATATTGACCGTGTTAAGTGCCTTGGTGCGACTTAATCCCATCATGACAGCCCCACGAACAACGGCCGTCCAAGCATTGGGGGGCTGCAAGACCTCAACACTCTCCAAGGTATCCCGTAGCCGTTCTTTAAGGTAATTATTCTGCCCGAATCCCCCAACTAGTAAAACGGCGCGGATCTTTCGGTCGCATGCGGCTATCTGGTCTTGGACATACTTGATCACTTTCTGAATCACAGGCTCGAAGATGAATTGCATCTCGCTCGGTTGCACTGTAAGCTTTCCCCTTCGCACGTTAAGTTGGGCATTGTTTGGAAGACCGGGAACTGGAATTACGTAGCCCTGGTCTCCATCAATGGAAGGCGAGTATTGTTTTTTGACCTAAAAACATGCTGGGTTTAGCATTTGACTTGTCCGCTTTGTATTTAGGAGGACACACCACAAACTCAAAACGCTCCATTGCCTCGGAGAGCACCTCGTCATCCCATCCGTCTTCACGTCCAAGCTTTCGCGTGAGAAAATCCGCAAACCGTCGGTTGAGGAACGTCGAGCCGCATGGCCCCCCCGTACCGGTCGTCACCTCTTGCACTTGCAGGGTCGGATGAAGGGACGTGATAGTATAGGAGATCAGATCGACCGTCCCACCACCCGCGTCGCATAAGACGAAACTGTCTCCGTCTTTCAGCCCATGGGGGTCAAGGCCATGAAGGGCGTAAACAGCTGCCGCCTCCTACCCAAATTGATCAGTTGTTTGTTCTAATGCCATACGGAAAACAACGAACAAACCGGCTCCGAAACAAGTGAGATCTCTAGATTTGTCCCCTTTTGCGCTTTTTTCCACGCCTTCAGGGTTTTGTCCTTTGCTGCCTCTGTCCAAATTGCAGGAACCGTGAGCGAGAACTCTAAGGGGATAGTTCGCAGCAGCGCAGCTCCGAGCTTCTGTTCCAGCGTATACATGATGTGCTCGTATATCTTTGATAGGTAGTCATCAGTTAATTCTTGGGCGGTTTTGTCTCCCCAGCTCCGATTTGCAACAAGCGGGCTTTTTTCGTCCAGGCCTCTACACCGGTTCCATCAGTAGGCGAAACAACCAATAGGTATACGTGGTGGGTGAGGTACAGTTTAAACCACTGGTATCTATCGACCAATGATGGGATTTGGAATCCCCATTGGACTTCCTCTTCGGTATAACGTAGCTCAGTGGGTACTTTCACGCTGCTCATGCCCTCTTGCATTCCGGCGCGAGCTGGCCATGATTCAATGACAGAAATGTAATCTGACTATGAGTATTTGTTAGTTTTACCATTCTGTGAATGAATTGCAACCAGCTATGAGTGCAGGAACATACTCGTCTTGTCTCCGCCCATGCAACGCCCGTGAAGGTTGTCCCAAAATCAATCCCAATGACGAGTTTGCGCTCGTCGAGGGAGAGCGTCCCAACCAATTTTTCCATTTTATCACGGTGCTTGCCAAACTGTATTCAGATATAAATGTATGCTTGATAGTTATTTTTTATTGACAGAAAAAATAGCACAAAGATAAAGATGTGGATATTATGAATATTGATATTGGTCTAGGCTTTAGTGAATCCGGGCACCTGCAAGGCAGTCACTCCTCATATCATCCCTTGTTTACTCATTCAAGGCAGAATCTCAAATGTCACTTATTTGCCAACGGGAGGACCACGCGCGGCCCCCGTGCTCAGTCTCATTCGTATTCCTGGAGCTTTGGTGTGTCTTGGCCCACCAACCATCATAAAAAGAGTCAGAAATAATACCGCAACGCCCCGCGGGGCGTTTCCAACCCCAATTCTTTCATTTTCACCACTATGCGAGCCTCCCCATCTGCAAATTTCATCTGTTTAGTGGCTTGGGCATGTTCGGTTTTTAATCCGTGCGTTTGCTATTCCAAGATGACCCCGTTCTTGTGGATTTGATACGATTGACAGATTTACCACTGCGGTATCTTCAGGCCACGATGAAGAATGATCAGATGAATACAAGTGTGGCATGTTTGCCTGGCAATGATGAAAAGCAGGAACCAAGGTATGCTCATTTCTTGCTCTACGAGAACCGCGATACTAAGGGTAAAGACCAAAACAAGTAACGGAGTCCGCCGTAGAATCAATCAAACATACCGCAAGTAAAGAAGAAGCACTAGTTCCAGCCTCTTTGCTTGAAGACGCACAGCATGAATGCCAACTTCTCCGCGAAAAGGTTCGTCATCTCCAGCGCGACCTCTATGACGCCCAAGACTTTGTCTTCAGCCTTCAGCCGCGTCACGAAATCTTCACAGAAAAGGAGGCGATTGATGAATTTAGAGCGCTCTGTGCTGCAGTAGAAGAATGGGTTGACCGAAAACTTGGCGACTCCCTCGAGAAGAAAGCTCTTGCGACCAGTTTCTGCCGTGACGATGTCGAAAACTTGATGGAATTAATCCCGTGGCCTGGGAAACAAGTGTTTGTTATATCTGAAACAGACACCGATAATATCCAGGCTGCGATTATGAGATATCTATGTGACTGCTTCTTCATGCAGGACTTTTACTGTCCTTTGGGCCAAGGCGAGAGGGAATTCATGACAACGATCGAACGGTCAATGAAGGCGTTGCAACCGAAACGAGGTATGTAACCCTATCCTCCACTTATTCTGTTGGTGGTACTCATGAAGACTTTTAGACCTCAGGACATGTCGCCACTGGCGCATAGAAACCTATACTGCCCTCTCCGAAAGCCCCCATTTCCAGCAAACTGCCAAAACCCGACTACGAGAGCTAACTATGGATATCATCAACATGTTGCGCGTCTTTGTACCAAAAGCAAATCACCAAAATTTAGCGACAAGCTTCTACCAAATGGTGGCAGTTCCTGCCTCCAATCTAGCGCGAAAAATGCACTTATCTCTTGATCGGTTCACCCTCGAGTGGTCCCCCTACCACAACGTAGTCGCAGACGCTCGGGCCTTTCGTGACAAATTTTCAAACTTTGACTTTGTGAATCTCAACTCACGCAAAACAATGAAAGATCAGCCCCCCAAAGATATGAATGTCCAATGGATGTTCGATCTGACACCCAAGTTGGTCTTTCAGCAATTGCGGGCGGATTCCTGGGGCGAAGCAAAAACACTAGTGAGGCCCCGGATTCTAGTTCACGTTGTGGCAGAGGAAGAAGCAAGCGTAAAGGGAAATGACTCGGGTGTCCTGTGGATCTTGAAGGAGACATTGGAGAGATATAATCTCTCGCAGCAGACGAAGCAGAGCGCGTTACGGGGCTTCGGGTCACTCTTTGGCCAACAGTAGGCAGATTGAAGCGAAGTTATTATATACATTAATTGTATATTAGTGGATTATATATGTATCCATATACAAGTTAGGATCTCATACCAAGCGCTATCTCATAATATAAGTTCTTCATGCTATGCTACACTTGTTTTATTTGCCTTCGACTACGGTAGATTGTTCGTGTGGAATTTACAGCTTTGTCGGTGCATCGAATTACCCTCGCGACGAATTCCATTGTAGTCTGCCATACAGGACCAGCAGAACTCGGCATGGCATTTAATACCTTCAGAACATAACCAGTTTGTCAGCATCTGTCAAAATTCAAAGCTGCTTTGCTTAATTATTCCTTCCTGGCAACGCTGGGTATGTGAATGCCAATCGTCGAGGCAGATCCAACAGAACTCGTGTCTACATTTGAGACCTACATTGGTCAACCCACCCATCACTCGTCTCAGGTGTAGAAGGAAGGTCGGACAGCAAACTGAAGGTATGGCAGAAAGAAACAGAGGGCTGCTTACATGTGATATGGTCACATCCATCATTCTTTTCGATTGGCCACCGACACCCTGGACAGCGTTTTGTTGTCTGTTCTACTGTTTGCATCGATAGCTCCATTTCTCGTATTTTCCACTTCATCATTTCCAATCTTTTCTTAAATTCGTCCTTGGATGCTGCTGCTTTTTCTTGTTGCTCGCGTTTAGCTTTCTTCTGAGCTTCATGCTGTCGGTGCTGTCGGTCCATCTCCTTCTTCCACTTCATTACGCGATCCCGATCTCCGGTCCCTTTACTCTTCTTCTTTGCTACCGCTTCGGCGCCGCTCAGTGCTGTGGCTGCTTCATAGCTGTCCGGATCCCAAAGGACAGCATCATACTGGTCGCATGTGAACCCGTCATGCCATTTGATGGAGTGCTTGAAGCAAGAAACAGCACTGCAACTCAGACAGTCGACCTTTGGCTGGGAGGCACCTTCTTCATGCAGTTGGCCAAAATTACAGTTGAGACACCAAACGAAATTCTCATCAGCGCCAACTGCGTGGCGGAATGAAAGACGATCGTATCTAAGGGCTCATTAATTGTCGTCAAATTTTCACTTCTAGTTCACGGGTAGGAGGCAAGCCTTACCGATCATATGTTTCACTATCAGCAAATCGCCTAATATCATCATGGATGAAAAGCGCCTGACACTCTGGACACTTTATTTCATCCCAAAACTTGCTCTCCAGATCGTTTTTAATACTCTTAGCTAGACAATGATAGCACACAGATGGCCTGTGCTGACAAGCGATGGATATTGTGTCTGGCGCTCTGACGTCCGCAGAAAATGACTCTAGGCAAATGATGCACGCAGCCGTTTCAATATGGGGCTCCGGAGCTTTGGGGGAAAGTGGCTCGGATTTCTGCTTGCCCGGCATCTTCGAACCATTCCCCGGAAGTTCATGCAGGTTTGTATCTGCCCGTTGCTGAAACTTGTTGTAGCTTTCCACTTTCGTTGTCATTGAGTCGACCGTCACCTGCTTTGTCCCCTTCTCACGGATTATTGACGTCTCTGCTACCCCGAATTGCCGGCCAAACAGCGGGATTTCATCTACCGTATCGGTGAAAATAAGAAGGTCCGAGTCGACGACAGCAGGTCGTCTTCGAATCGGGCTGGTGTCCTCCAGTTCTTGTGTCTTAATTTGGTTAGGGCTGGTTTCAAGAGGTTGCAGGTCATATTCCCGGGGCCACTCAACCTGCCCTTGGAGTTCTTGTGGACTTTGTACATCTAGTTGAGCGATTCGCTCCTCTATTTGCGACGCTGTCAATTGTGTAGACGGATTGTTTTGTTTAATATCGTTAGGGATGGGCAATATAACCCCGTTTTTCTTCTTGTCGGGGATACTTTTCTTGCGTGTCTCTTGCTTTGAATCTCCGTGTTCGTCTATCAGATCTGCCCAGATACCGTGATATGTTCCGCCATAAAGCCCTATTGGCTTCGGGCCTGAGCCGCCCGCAAAAAACTTGCGAAACTTTCCCATGGCCGCAAGACGTATGCACTTTCTCAGTGTGACTGTTTCAACGTATCAAGTTAATAAGCTTGGATAGCCTCAGATAGCGTAGCAATGAGACTAACAACAACTCAAGAGGTAGTGTTCAAGCGTTCGCAAGTTCAACCGTTTGCAAAACTAAGAAAAGACTGGTTAAAGTACTAGAAATTATAAACAAGCGATGCAGGCAAATTGCCCTACGTCTTTGCTTACAATGGGAATACTCAAACATAATTAATATTCTTGTGGACTGGAGCTGGTTGAGAACGCCTTGCAAGGGAAATACGAGATCGCGCGTGAATTGGAGGGTGGCTGTAGTGACTTGGCGCAGGAGCCCCGGGCAGACACGAGGCGTTTCCTTCTTGCTGATTGGAAGATTTTAGGTGCCCGTTTCGAAGGATTGCAGTCCGGGCAAGATAGTGACCTAGCTAGATTAATCCTCTATTGGCGTGTTATCATGGCATGACTCGACTAATTGTCATTGCTGTGGAGGGAAAGTCGGAAACTGGTCATGAGTGTGACTACTGGTGAATCTGGCCTCCCTATAGAAATGGTATAGTTCTTCTTTCTTCGCCTCCTTTCTTTTTGTTCATTATTGCTGTCCTTTCCAACGCAGCTAACAGGTTGATATGGGAAATAAAAACCGGGATAGACGAAGACTCGGTGGAGTGCTTTGTATTTACACTTTCGAATAACCCATCCGAGACACACAAGATAGACGGATGTGATTGGCTCAGGCTAATGTGGAGGCAGTAGTAGTAACGAGCACCTTACATTTTCTACTAGTCCCTGGTATCCAAGATTTGACAATGATGGTTTTTTACAATGACAGAGGGAAGCTATGCCAGTCACGCTTCCACCCACGCCCCTTAGCTGGCCAGAGAGCCCGAAAGCTTCGTTCATAAAGACAAAGCAAGTCAGGAAGAATATTCCCACCTCCGTCTTGTGATGTTGGATTCCGGCTGGTCGGTGGCTGTAATACAAATCCATCCGGCATACGGGTTACCTGCCACAGTCCCTTGACAACATCGATGAAGGGATGAAACTTCCAATCCAGAGAGAAAGCTACAAGGCCGACACGAACGCGCTGCAAACCTGAGTTATCCACGGTCTCGAAAATTTGGCAAACTAGCGTTTCATCGAGAGCAAAATTGATAAACATTTCCCGAGCCAAGTGATCGGGAGTCGGCACGCAACACGGGTAACAAAAACCGTACAACTCAACCGTGAGACATCTCAATTGTGTCATTGCAGAGAGGGCTCGGTAAACGGCGACCTCGTTAGCACTCCCCTGGGACCGGGAAACACGAACGGTGAGCTCTTGAAGATAAGGGCACTGCAATTGGATATCCTTGACCAGCTTGGGCATGATATTGAAGTACCAGCCACGTTTGCTGTTGGATGGCAGGAATAGGAATTTATATAGTTTCTTGCCGTGGTGCTCTAGAGCTGTTTCGAAGGACCCCTTTCTCCAGGGTCCTTCGAGCCGCAAGCTCTCCAATGGGGGCAAGCTTGCAAGAAAGCTACATGCTGCATCGTCAAGATCTGCTTCGGCACTTTCCCCATCATCTAGCTCTTCGTCGTCGCTGTTCAGATCCGGCAAGCTAAATCCTAAGGCAAGCGATTTAAGCGACGTAAATGAACAGTCCGCCGCCATTCGAAGTAAGCTTGACTGGCTGACGCACCAAAGTTGGAGGACCTGGAGTTTTGAGAGCGCGATATGTGACTGCCAGGCGTCGAAAATACGTAGACGAGCAGGGATCAAGCTCAGAGTCTCTAACTGACCCGCAGTGGTGGGTGTAGGCCGTTGGCCGGTAAAAAACCCCGGCCATGCCAAAGAGTCACCTTCCTCCCATTCCGGAAGCCCGGGCTTGTACGCCATATTTACTTCCTTCAGGCATGGAGCCACACCTGAGGCGAGCTGCATGACGGCCTGGTCCAGGCAATTTGCGCTGCGCGAACTCGAACCATAATGAGCAAAAGACACGCTAGAGAGGACCGGTGACGTGGCCAGGTCGAATTCATACTCATTGATATCGCACGGCTGCCTTTCACCCTGGGTGAGACTAGGTAGTTGGAAACATCTCACATCCAACCGGCAATGTGGAAGAGCCCGGTGAAATACGTCCAACACGCACGGAGGAAGTTGACATCCCCAACGCCAAACTAATTCCCCAAGACCGGAGAGGCTATGCAGCAATTCGATGAGCGGTTGCCAGTTGTTAGTAGAGCCTCGGTCGGGCTCTTGAAGTTCCACCTCTAGATCGAGGTAGTAATGTTCTGTCTTGCAGAAGAGCTCGTCTTCTTCAGGGTTCGGTCGCATGTGCTCTACAAGCCACTGTACGTTCTTGCCGTCTACCTCCACGTCGACATATGGCGTTAATCCATCGACCGTAAGTCTTCGGACCGAGGCGAATGCAGACCTCTGTTTAAGAATGGTGGACCATCCTTGGACCTTTTTAATGAGCTCGTTATGGCTCTCGATAACGAGTCGTAGCTGCCGGAAACGCCAAGGATTAGTGGCCTTGCAGACGCGTGTACTCACCAGGGAAAACGCGAACAGACTCGGTGTATACTCAGAGGCGAGGAAGTCACATATGAGATCAAGAATTTCGTTTGGGAGCGTATCCAGAGCGGTCGCCATATTGGGATCGTGGTCGACAGCGCAACCCCCTGGAAACGGTCCCAAGTTGGTTCATCACAGACATTATCGCCATTGGAGGCATTAGGGGAAAGTGTGTTGTTGATTCTAAAATCCTAAAAGGGACTAGCTTGTCTGGGGTTTAAATTACCCACTTTTGTGCAGCATTGCTAGGAATGAGTGAAGCAAAAAACATACCAGAGGTTACTCTCCAGTAACTACTTCCTGCCTGCCCAACCTACGCAGTCCCCGGTCCTTCTTAGTTGCCTTTTCGTGCTTGTCTGGCTAAACGAATTATTGATTTTGTTTCATCGCATAACTAAGCCACCTGTGAATCCAATTTCATGTCAATATTTTTGTTCCCCTACCTTTCCCATCAATTGCTTTCCTGCCTGTTCTCACAGAGTGGCCGAGGCGCAACTAGAACCAAAAATGCATAGGCATGCATGAAACACATATATAAGTATATAAAGTGTCTATTACAGCGACATTCGAGCAGGACAAGGAAGTCTCCGGCGCTACGATTTTTTCGTCGCGTCATAATGGCGAAATAAAAATGTCAACAGAGTGACAAGTGAAAACCTAGTTGCTCAAAACTCAAAACAAGATTCTCTCAAGGAATATCAAACAACCCAGCCCACCCCTCTACTATACTCGTAAATAAGCTATCTTGTGATGGGTTGAAAGAAGAACGACCGAACTTACGAGCCTGTTCCACCGGGCTGAAAACAAACCTCTCTCCTACGAGTGGTTATGAGACGCGTCCTTGGGTACCCATTTCTTTCCTACTGTCGTCAACCATCCTCGTTGACGCTATTCCTATTAGTTTGTATTATCCTGCGGAGTTCTTGAACGAAGCTACCATACACCTTCACGCCGAGGTACAGAACCCCAGATTAACCGTGCATCAGGGAGACGTAACACATGTAGCCGTGAATAACCTCCCGATGACGCAAGGCCTCCGGGCTGTCTGGAGCACCTACCGGCGGCTCATCCAATGATCCAGCAGGATAAACTGGAGGAATATGTCTATACCACGTCAAGGACAGGATTGAGTTTCGCACGCCTACCGTAGAGATACTGAAACGCAGGTACCACATCCACCCAAGAGAGTACGACGCTTTACATCAACGGGCTGATCTATTCAAAAAGCGATCTCAGTTGTCAAGTAGGAACTTGAAGACAAAGAAGGCTGACGGTTTACGTCACATCAGTAGCCTAGAACATTACCATCATTGTGTGTTCATGGTCACCCAACTTCAAGTGTTACCAGCCACCTATTCTTGCCCGTGGGAGCTATAAATAAAGCTTTTGATACCTGCCTCCCATGTTACATTAATTGAACAGTCTCTTTGATTAAAAGTCTCCGCCCACTCTAATCGCCAGCTTCGAAAAAGTCTTACTAATGGTCATTCGCAGCACTCTGCAGATGTTCAACATGGCTTCCAAGACTCTTGATGTCCCTGACGCTCCTCCCAAGGATCTCTACATCGGAGCCATTAACCCGTATGCCTTGTCTCAGGCGCTCTTAGGCCGTCCGATCGATGAGAAAGCCGTCAATCCCATCCAGGCCCTCTCTGATGTGTTGCAAACTGACCACAATGAATTGTTCGATATGAAATATGGCTCCGTTCTTTACGCCGGTTTGAAACTCAACACCAAGGAAAATGTGGCGGAGCCTATCCCGAGTCGCGACATGCACATCCTGACCGAGGAAGACCTAGTGTCACCCAGCCTCTCCCAGATCAAGAAGGTATCCGATCTTGAAGATAAGGATATTATGAAAAATATCGGGGAGACCCGAGTTCGTGAGGCCTGGATTCACAATGGCAATCTTAATCTCGTCCTCAAACCAGAAGGCCTCGTGGAAAAATTGTCCAACTCGCAGGTGACACCGTCCGTGGCGGAAATTGCAACCCCCTTCCGACACGGCGATTGGAATCCACCCAACACCACCTGGTGTGACATGTTCAAGTACCTGCAGAACCCTCCAGTCATTAAAAGGCTGCCTCTGCGAGAAGTCTCCATGCATAACAACCCCGTACAAGGGGCAGTGGGTAACAGCTGGCTAATTGCCGCCATTTTTGCGATGGCTTGGGCTGATCCTTCATCAATTATCCATCGTACGCCTGCGACTGGCAAGGGCGAGAAACATATGACAATGATCCCTCTCTATAGTAAGGGAGGCCGAAATGATTCCAGTTCCGAGAAGGTCAAGGTTTCCGACGAAATTTTAGTTAACAACTCCAGTCACTTGCCCCTGTACTGCCACTCGGATGATGCTGGAGATCTCTATCCAGCTTTGTATGAGAAGGCCTTTGCCAAGTGGATTACACACAACTCCTCGGATAAACCAGACATCACCCAAACCGCTGCCGGAGACCCGGTCAAGGCAATGGCGCAGATGAACAACAAAAAGCCACACTACTACTTCACATCATCCCGCTCGACCAATGATCTGTATGACCTGGTCAGACACAACTCAGTGAACAAAAAAACCATCTACCCCATGGTTGCCTGGACCCATGGCTCACACGAGGCATACAAAGGAAGTACTCTGGTTGGAAATCATGCGTACACCGTCCTTGGCTGGACGGTGCAGTCAGGACACCCATACATTATCTTTCGCAACCCTTGGGCCGTTACAGAACCAGCCACCTTGACCACTTATCCGGGTCTGTTGCCCTCCCTAGACCATTCTTTCTGGCCGCCCATTACCGAGCTGAGTCACGAGGGAGTGTTCGCATTGGAGGCAGAGATATTCAAACAATGCTTCGCTGGGTTGGGTGTGGCAAAGTAGGTAAAATGTTCTATTTTGTCGGATAGCGTGTGGTGGCCACCGAGTCTTCCGTTCACACCAGAATTTGTAACCCACAAAGGAAGGTCTTCGCAATGAAAAATAAATGAAGAGAGTGGTTCTAGTGCCAGCTTTCTATTGTTCTTGTGTCAATTAAAAGCAAAAAGCAATTCTGTGACTTAAGTTCCTATGGATTTAAATTTGACTTTCCACATTTCTTTTCTCAGGAAAGACAGCCCTCCCTCCTTAGCAAAAGCAATTGACTAATGGGCAACCATAACCTGTTTAAGATATTACAGGATGTTTTAGAACTATTATGCATCAATTCACTACCTATCATAGTTATTAAATTTCCCAAGATTTCATCATACCTGCAAATTACAGATGGTTGAGGTGTGTACCAACTGAAATAATGTTGCCAACCCATCCCCTCTATCTTCCTAATCTACAGATCGTGTTGGTATCGTTGAACGTTGTCATCCACAGAGGCAACGCATTTATACCACTCACTTTGGTTAAAAAGCGCATGGCCTTCGCCGATCGCGAGAAGCTATCTTCCTACCAACTCGCGTTGACTGGGTTTGACGCTAGTTCAACCACAGCAGCTGCTAGGACTAGTCTGATTCCATTATTCGAACCAGATCATCATATTAATACCATGTATTGATAAATTTTTGCCCGCCTAGTAGCTCTAATTAAATACGGATGCTAAGAACCTCTTAGGAGGAACACCAGCACGTGGTTTCCTAGGTGAAGGGGCCAGGAGTCTAATTTATGCATAACAAACAGTTTCTTGATTCCCAAATCCAAAGTTAGCATAACCCCTCACATTTCCAAAGCCTGTGCTTGACACTGTTTCTGTTAGCAATCACCAGAAAATATATTGTTTCTTCTAAGGGGGTAGGGGTGCAGTTACCATGTGGAAATACAGTCCCTTGCGCTGAAGGAGTTCTTGATGAGTTCCCTGTTCTACAACTCGAGAGCCGTCATTGCCATCAGTGCCATCCTCACCAAACACATAAATACAGTCCGCTTTTTGAATTGTTGCCAGTCGGTGTGCGACAGCAATAATAATCATCTTCCGTCTTAATGCCAAACGCTCAAAGGAAGTCTGGATAAGTCGCTCGGACTCTGAATCGAGACTAGAGGTTGCCTCATCTAAAAGCAGGACAGTCGGGTTCCGCATCAACGCACGAGCGATGCAAAGTCGTTGTTTTTGTCCTCCGCTAAGGGATACCTGTGCATTTATGCCCAGCTGCGTGGCGTAGCCGTCTGGAAGAGACATGATGAAATCGTGAATCTCTGCATCCCGGCACGCTTGCTTCATCCTGTCCTCGGCCCCCGATGTGACCTTGAGTCCTAGGAGAAGATTATCTTTAATACTACCTTCGAAAAGTTTCGGCTCTTGGCTAACAAGACCAACTACCTCGCGGTATGAATGTAAATCAATCAACTGTAGGTCTCGGCCATCGATAAGAATGCTTCCCTTAGTTGGCTGGTAGAAGCGATCCAATAGTGAGATAAGGGTTGACTTCCCACACCCGGAGGGCCCAACAATGGCCACAAACTGACCACCATTAATGCTCATATTGAGGCCATTGATAGTCGGAGTTGTACGAGAGGCATAGCGGAAGGAAACATCACACAATTCGAGGCTGATCTGGTTCCCAATCCGAAGTTTTTCATATTCTTTGGCTCCTTGGTCGGCTTCTGAACCCTCTGTCAAAATACGCTGGATAGATGCCCTCATTTGGGTAATATCCGGTCCAAACCCGAAGAATATCCCGGCAGACTGTGCCGCTTGAATAATGGCAATAAACACCACAAAGAAATTCAGAGGGTTATATTCCCTAGAAGCCAGCAGGCTGCCCCCATACCTACAAACCGCACGCCAAGTCAGTATTCCTGTTACTTAAAAGTACTTTGAGACACATCCAAACCAGCTCTATATAAATCGATCTTACCAGAATGAAAAGGCCATTGCAAGAAACTCCATGCTTTCCGAAAATGCGAATATTAGAGTCAGATACCATGCCTTTCGGGTTGCGTCCGCTCGTTGCGTTTCAAGCAGACGGCCGTAGTTTTCAATGATAAAGCCCTCCATGGTCAATGCACTGACTGTTCGGAATGCCTTTACTGCCTCCGCTATGAATTTTGAACTATCGGCATACACCTTTGCGTTAATAGCATCCAGCGTGAGCGCATGCCGGATCCGAAGGAAAGCTGCTGCAGCTAAAAGGGGCATTACGCCAAATATTCCAACCGCCGATAGCTTCCAGCCGTATATGAATGCAATGATCAAGCACCCTGTGACATTAAATACAGCAAGCAATGGAAAGGCACTTGGTATACCGCAGAATTCCTGGAGCCGTCTGGTGTCTGATGAAAGTCGAGAGACAAGGCTACCAGATGAATTCTCCTCACGGTCAAAGTAGGCAGTCGAATTACGTAAAATATTGCTGAAATACTCTTTTCGAGCAACAGCTCCCACGTGCTATTTGGTGTTCAATTATTAGCTTACTTCCATGGATAGAGGCTGAAAATTACCTACCATCGATATGGAGTTAGAGGAGTACCCTATTATTGCATAGCAAGTTCCCATGCCCAGCGCCAAGAAGAAGAACATCAGCGCCCAGAAATCGGCAGCTTCCAGGAGATCCTGCCCAAGAAAGCGGAAGGCATCCATAATCTTAGCAAATAGCCAGCTTTGGAGGGAGAAACCAGCTATTAAGTGTAAGAATAAGATCCGAAGACAGGAAATTTGGTAGCTGCTTACTTCCTGCGCCTAAGGCTGCCATCAAGGTCGCCACGAACAATAGCCAATGTGCGTTAGACCGCCTGAAAATCTCTATAATTCCTTTCAAGACACTCGGTACTTTGACTTTTGGTTGAACTAGGAGGGTCAGATGCTCCCTATTTGTGAACTCGCCGTCGCTAATCTGTGGAGATTCGAACTCATCGTCTAGTAGTACCTTCACGGCATCTTCAGGTTGGTCAGTAGAATGCAACGAGGGGTGAAGATGCTGTGCCTCAACAAGCATTTGATAAAGGCCATCACTCCGCATTAACTCAGCGTGAGTACCCTCTTCAACCTTCCCACCGTCCTTCATCACAATTATATGGTCGGCCTTCTGGATTGTGGATAGCCTATGTGCGATAACAATCACAGTACAGTTTCGAGCCACCCTATCCAAGGCTGCCTGGACGATCCGTTCGCTATGTATATCCATAGAACTAGTTGCTTCATCAAGGATTAAAATATGTGGTCTACCCACAATACTTCGAGCGATAGCCAAACGTTGCCTCTGGCCACCGCTTAAGGTAATCCCGCCTTCTCCAACAATTGTATTGTAGCCCTGGGTCACAATATTAGGATACCATGAACGGTTACCGCATTTAGCTCGAGTTTAATTGATAAGAACTTACCGCTGGAAGTTTTCGGATGAATCCATCCGCGAATGCTTCCTTGCACGCCCCAACAACGAGGTCAAACTTGATAGCATCAGATTTATTCTCCCACGAAGAACCGATGAGACCTCGGGAAACATTCTGGTAGATGGTATCATTGAACAGAACCGGCTCTTGTTGTACTAATCCCACCTGGCATCTCCACCATTTCAAGTCAACCTGGTTAATATTCTGCCCTCCAATATACACCCCGGCACCGTCGTCACCGCCGGCAGTAATTTGATACCAGCCCTCGATCAACGCAATCACTGTGCTCTTTCCTGAGCCTGAGGGTCCGACTAAAGCTGTGACCTTGCCCTTTTGAAATCTAGCATTAAAGTCACGTAGTACAGGCACTGTGGGCCGACTAGGATAGGTGAACGTGACATTTTCAAACACAATGTCTTCTTCGCTGGAGACCTGGGGGTATTTCAAGCCCGTTTGGGAAGGCTGTTGGGCATCTATAACATCGAAAAATGCCCCCGAGGCACCCACTGCTTTAGATATGATCAATAATGGGGCAGCAATCTGCCCCATGACCATCACCGCGATGAGAACTGAAAAGAAGACCCTTTTGAGGTGAGCATGTTGACTTCTATTGCTGGATATGGGGCTAGGGCTCAAGAGAGGGAGGAAACAGATTCATACGTTATAACAGTGTTGATACCATCGATCTTTCCATAGTAGAGTTGCCTCAATCCATACCAAAAGGCCAAAGAGAAGCTGCAATATACCCCAAAAAATATCAAGCCTAAGTGCACAGCGCCAACTTTAGATATCTTAAGTCCGCGCCTACTTGATTCGTTGACCCAGTGTTCGTATTTTTCTGCTAGCGCCTCTTCTGCATTTAGTGAGAAAACGGTTCGCACGGAGCTAAAAACATCCGCCGCAATGGCCATATGTTTGTCATCAGCCTCATTTATACTATACAGCAGTCGAATAAGGATAGGTGTTGTGATCGATATGCAGATCGCAATGAATATAATTGCAGAGCTGACGACTAATGTTAATGGCCATGAGTAGTAAAAGGCAATCGAGTATGTGGTAATCAACAATGTTACCGTTTGGAATAGTACAGCCATCCGATCAGCCACGCTCTGTTGGATAGTATCCGACAATCCTATAATAGCATTGATCACAGTCGCTGGAGATAGTTCGTCAAGCTTGCTGACAGGTTGAGAGAAAAGGGCCTTGATATACTTGAGCCGCAGGGTTGATGAGGCCTGGAGGCTGACGAAGCGAAAACATATCTATTTGCTCCCCCATGAGATGACTATTGCTTTGTCCGTTTTGGAAGTTGGGTAGGCGTACCATGTAGATATATGTCAGTATGAACTTTCCGGCGAAGAGATACAGGATGAATAATCTTTAATAAGTTAGTTCCTGCGCGTAGCGTATAGCAATTGAATAGGCCTCTTGCGTGTTCTTCTCGACCGCAGCAAGGAACTTCTCCTTAGTAAAACCAGTTCCCGGTATAAAATACTGAGTAAAATCACCAACAAGCCGGCCGAATATAATGTTCATAAATGGGAGAGCCTTTGACGTTTAGTCTGGAATGCTTTCTTCCTCGTAATACTCGCTACGCATGAAAACTTACTACTCCTGACCCCATTGCACAAACTATCCCAAGGATGATCGCAACAACACCGCTATCCCTTGCTCCGAATGAGATCGCTCTCTAAAAAAATATCGTTAGTGGTTATTAGAGATAGGTGGGATCAGGAGACATGCTAGATAGCTTCGGAAAAGGCGCGACTTCTGGCTCCCAAGGCCCGGCTCGCTGTTGTCCATGGACACTAATATTCTCCGCGCGTTATCCAAAGGTCCTTGTGATGGCCTATGCAGGTCCGAATGCAGCGTGGAATCCATGATCAATCCACTGCTGGCTAGTCCACAATATGAGTTTTTATCAAACGTTCCGTGGTGTCAACAGCAAAGGAGAACGTTCAACACCTAGCAAACAAATACGTTAAAGAGGACATGAGTGAATATTACGGGAATATTAGAATAAAGATAATTACTAAATACCTTTTTTGCCTTTGCAAGGGCAAGGTTCCGGCAGCTCGGATCAAATAGACGCTTCCCGAGGTCGCATATTCACAAAGTCATATTCTTACTAAGATTTTTTGCACAGGCTAGCGTCGAGGCGGCCAGTTTAGGGACTCCTAAAACTTTATTTGTTTTATTCTTGCTTATCAAGGGCCAGCAAGAAATAGAGGCATGATAAAGATCATTGTTGTTGTCTGGGTGTCAATTCTCCGACGCCCGGAGGCCAACCTCATCCCACAGTAGTTGAATTTGCCCTAGTCATAATTTGGCGAATTCTCATGAATTTATTTATTGTTCCTTTGATCAACAACCTCATAACAATAAGTCGCGATAGAAAGACGCGTCTAACTCGTGTCTAAGAGGGAGGCCTATATGACGCTTTACGCCAAACCAATTCAAGTGTCCCATTTGCCGTCACACGCATGATACGGATGGCCGAAGGGTATTCGCCGGAGGGTGTTCTAGTTTTTAGTCTAGGTAACTGGATTGAATTGACTCCAGAAATCTTTTTTCCAAGCATTTACAAGTTTGGTCACGGTTGCGTTCCCAAATGGAGCTTGTTGAGTTGCGAAGAAACCAGCTACTCCCAACTTCCTGTTGACCCACCACACAATATTGGTAGCTCCTCCCCAAGCAAGCATATTTCCTGGTTGGCCTATCTCTGGGACTGGCCCAACGCATAACAGTCCGCCCAGGCCGTGGTTCACCGCATCATCCAATATCGGCCCAGCTACAGTCTCCCATGCACCCCGTAATTGCAGGAGCATTCGGATGCCTTGAGATTTTGGAGCTAGCTGGGGGGTAAACATCTCATCAATGGTAGACGGTTTCAATAGTCTTGGTGACTGTGAAATTAAGTCAGTCAATACGGCAAGATAGTCTCCTGCCGTAGATGATAGGCCACATCCTCCTTCCTGGTCCTCGGGGTTGTCAAATGCCCAACGGTCGCAGGGCTCCAAGCCCCCCTCACTTGTTTGCACAGCACCCCGCATGATCCGGGAATTGTAGTCCGGGTGTTTTGAAATGTTAAAGCGAGGGAACGGAGTTACAATCCCTAGCTTTTTCCATATATTCTCTATCATGTACTCTTCCAGTGAAATCCCATGGTGTAGGCGACTGACAACAACACCAGCCCAATCTAGACTGCATCCATACAACCAACCAGTGCCCGGTTCAAAAACAAGAGGCGTCATGTATTTCTCGGTGACAAGGTAGCAAGGCTTATCCTGAGTGCGGGCTTGTGCTCTCAACCCCAAAAGCGGGTGGGTAAAGGGGTAACCCAGTCCCGATGTATGGCTCAGCAGCTGACGTGCGGTCACTGGGTTTTTACTTCGCTCAGATATGAGTTCGGACCCTGACACTCCTGTCAAGATTTCCTTGCCGTCAAACTCGGGTAGTATCTGGGTTAGGGGTTCATCGAGGCCGATCAAACCCTTCTCGACACATTGCAGCAATGCGATGCTAGTAATAAGCTTAGTTGCGCTCGCAAGTTTCAAGACGCAGTTGTCGCGGAGGGGTGAAGCATCGGGTGCGAGGGAGTTATAACCTGCAACTTTGCTGTAAATTTCTCTCCCTTCGCAACGTTAGTATACCCTACAGATCACAAAGTACCGCAAAGAAGACAGTGCAGGAAATACCATGTCTATCGACGCATTTACATATCACACCATGAACTTTGGCATTTCCTCTCTCTGTGTAATCGGCAAGGAGAGCATCAAACTCGGACATTTCGATCGGCTTGGCTCACTCTGGGATAGGTGAAGGGAAAACAAGAATTCAACTGGGGGATGCAGGTGCGGAAAAGGCGGGGTGCATAATAATCAATAATAGTCTTTGTGCAGAGTCCATAAGTGACTTCCTAATTAGGCATAGCTGATTCGGATCACTACTCCGGAGTAAGGAGAAATACAAAACCTCAGGCAGGCTCAAAGTCGGATATTAGGCGACCCGCTCCAGTCTCTCATGGTCGAGGTAGATGTCCAAACAACCAGGGCATTCAGGGGGAACACCATTGTTTAGCTGCACGAGCAACTACATAATAAGGACCTGGGGTACCTGGGAATTTCTTGACACTGAATGCCAATCATATCGTGCAAATTCAGCCAATGATTGTTTCTGAACTCCAGCGAATCCGGAACAGAATCAGGTTTCAGGGAACCTGGTTTTAGTACTTACTACCTACGCTTTGCTCTGTAAATCACTATGCAAAATGAACCATAAAATACCCATGAATACCAATATTATCTTCACTACTTCACTAGGTAAATAGGTTGAAATGTAAAACTACCTAAGGTACCTTACCGGTACGTCGAGATTGTAGTGCTAATTCCCAGCACCCGTCATCAGCATTCCGTGACAGATAAATCTTCCCACTATGAAGAGAAGAATATGAGAGTATGGCACGATTATAGATCCACTCAAAGGTGTTACCTTAGAACTTTTATGTGTATATATTCTGCTGCTAAAATCCAATTCGTGGCTCTGTGTTCACCAAGCTATACCCCCCCCCCACAGGTCTTAGTAGCTATGTGCACAGTATATATAAAGAATGGTACCTTAGGGAGCTTATTGACATATCTGCACATTGCCTACCTAGGTAGAATATTACATATATACATTTGTAAGAAATAAATGAAAAGACTTTTGGAATTATGCTTGGGGTACACCAGTGATAAAAGATTACACATTCTCTTCGCGGATGTAGATGGGCGAAGGGGCAACAAAAAAAATAGTGGTAACAATGCTTCCATCCGTCAATTGCTGTGGTGATCCATATCCGGCCTAGTCATAAAACCACCCGGAGTTACTTAATACCGAAAGACTCCACTAGCTTTTTGGCAGCAATTAAACCCAGTGCTTGCTCTCTTTTGTCTTGACGGGCCTCTGATTTAGGTGAGAGGGAAATTATGTTCCGAGATCGGATCATTAAATGTTGAGAACCTCGGGAGTTCTAGGCCCCTGGCAATCTGTATCGACAGGACTCGAAATCTAAGGCCTAAGTCATGCTGAATCTATTTCGTTTGTTACTGCATTCAAGGGGCGAAACTGAAAAAGGTAACAATAATAACAAGTGACAAAATAATAGTAATTGGTGGAGGACAGCCTCCCTACCTACCTAGATAGGTAGCTAAGGGGATGTGTATTCCTGAGGCACCCAAAGGTGAGCTCGGCTAGGGGAGAGCTCACTTAGCCGAGGCATGTGATAAAGTAGAAACAAAATCTTAATTGCATCATGCGTGGGGAACAAGGTCGAACTCTTCTGCATCTACCGATAACAACCTATCCATCATGAAGATCGAAAATAATACGTTCATAGTATCTGGGGGGTAAGTTATTATGGAGCAGTAGAACTTCATGACTCTTCTAACTCCTGATTAGTGCCTCGGGGCTAGGGCGCGCCTGTGTGGCAGATATCTGCGCTCGCGGGGGCTATGCGGCAATTCTCGATATTAACGAAGAAATCGGGGACGACCTAGAGACCCAAGTTAAGAGGGGGAGGGCGAAGTTTTTCAAGACAAACGTGCTGGAAACGGAGAGTATTGCAGCTGCAGTAAAAGGTACTGTGGCCTGGTCTAAAGAGACTGGAAAAGAAGTTAGGGGAGTTATAGCTGCTGCTGGCATTGGATATCCCGCCAAGGTGGGTGTGATCTAGGAAAATTAGAGCACATGTCAAACATTGACACGTTCGTGCTAATGATGAATTTTAGATCCTTGACAGCAAACTTAATCCTTTAAGTATGGAAGCTTTTGACATAGTGATTAACATCAACCTGCGAGGTGTCATCGACCTTATCAGGCAATGTTTGCCACATATAGCAAGCACTGCTCCAGCTAATGAGGACGGGGAGCGGGGGGTTGTGATCATGGTGTCATCATCAGCTGCCTTCGACGGCCAGCCGGGACAAGTGGCGTATAGTGCTTCTAAAGGTGCCTTGGCCTCCCTTACCCTGCCAATGACAAGGGACCTTGCTCGATACGGTATCAGGGTGGTCACGATTGCACCTAGTCTCTTTGACTCCCGCATGACAGCGATGATGTCTAGTAAGGTGCGCGCAAGTTTAGAGAGAACAATGGAGTTTCCCGGTGAGTCAACGTGTATTCCTGCAGCTTACGAAGATGAGAGCTAATGTATGATAGTGAGGGCCGGCCATCCATCGGAGTTTGCGCTCCTCGCCTCTCAGAGCATTGAGAATATCATGCTCAACGGTGTGGTTATCCGCCTGGATGGTGGTATGCGAATGCCTAGCAAGATGTAAATTAATCAATTATCTCAAGTTCTTCTGCGTGATCTAGTGAAAAGAGGAAAACTCTCAATCAATGAAGCACTTTTGTGTAGTCCCATTCCTGCCACCAGTCATGTACTGTAATTTGGAACTACTACAGAGCACTTCGTGAGGCCGGTATCGAGTACCTCCCGGGGCTAGAAGTAAAAGAGGCCAATCCAAAAGGGTAGTTGTTGTATGGAAGAGTTTGTTTTTCTAAAAACCCCAAGATGTGAGAGAGTAGCAAGCTTGAGAGAACAAAGGTAAGTCAATGATCGCCAGGATACTGACAAAATATGTGGGAGTAGGCTGCGGTGGGCGATAATTAAGAACGTCTAGCATGGGTTTTACTTATACTCATTTTGCATACTCCCAATAATTGGGTCACTGAGATCTTAAAAGTGTTAGATCGCCACAGGGTTGGCGCCTCGTTGTACGGTACTATATCTGGCCCATTTCGATATGCACACTGATGTTCCTACATGTCAAGTCAACTCGCTCTAGAGACAGTATGGCGTTTGTTTGTATCATGCCCTGTAAGACTAAGTGATCGTGCTCTTACTCACAAGTTATTGAAAAATACTAGCAATTTCTAATGATGACCTTGACTACGCAGGTATACGCTAAGGTTATTGACCCTGCTGGGATCTCAAACTACTGATCAACGACGTGGGCTCTTTTTGATGCCTAAATAATTATTAGATTGCCACTGAGCCCTGGTATCAAGAGCACGTAAGCATATCTAGCCTAGAATGTGAGTCGAAGGGTTGCTTCAACAGAGAGCACTGGTCTGCAACCCCTGATTTGGCTCGCGTCCTTCCCGCTCCTGAAGGCGATTGGCTTGTGCTAAAAGTGGACGTCGAGGATATAAGCCACGCCTAAGCGAGGCATAGAGACAAAAAACCCAGTGCACTACAAGATAGGTTGAATTACGGCGGGTCCTCAAGTTATGATTGAACCTTTTGGTGCCACCTAGAAATGCGGAAATTCGCTGCCGACTGGGGTGGATTCGATAAGGTGGAGCAGAGTTTAACGAAAACGAAAGCGAATGCGAGAACGAGAGCGAGACCAGATGTTAGGCTCTACTTATATACTAGGCCACAGAATTGAATTTGCAACCAACCGTTATAGGATCGAGAAACAAATTTTATGAAGGGCGCATTTTCCCTCCTTTCGAAGTTCATCTATCCGGCCTCATTCTCACCATGGACAACTGCACGACTGTGAGTCCGCAATGCCCCGTCGAGGCGACAACATACGGTTACGTCCCAAACCTGGGAGGAAATATATTCTTCGCTGTGGTTTACGGTCTTTGTGGAGTTTTTCATGTCGCCATTGGGTTTAAATCACGGGCTTGGACCTTCACGATTGCCCTAGGGGTTGGTGCTCTGATGGAGATGATCGGATACATTGGTCGGATTCAGATGCATAAAAATGTCTGGGACCAGGGTGCTTTCCAGCAGCAAATTACTTGTTTAATTTTGGCGCCTTCATTCATCGCGGCGGGTATCTACTGGTCCCTCAAACATATCGTCCTGTATGTTTCCCCTCAAAAGTCACGTCTTCCACCACACCTATATCCGTGGATCTTCATCGGCTGTGATATTGGCTCGATCTTGTTACAGGCAGCGGGAGGTGGTATTGCCGGTGCCGCAGGCCATGATGACCTCTCTCTCCTCAATACGGGGAACAATGTCATGATCGCTGGTATTGCATTTCAAGTGGTAACGATGGGTATTTGCGGGGTTTTAGCGGTGGACTATGTTTACCGCGTGTATAAGGACGATCGAGGGCTCACAGATCACTTACGACGGTCCGAGAATCAAGTGGTCGCCCGCGATGACCAATTTACCCTTTTGGAGGATAAGCCAGCTCGGGATACGGTGCGGAAGTTTCATGCTTTCTGCTGTGTGGAGGCGTTCGCGTTTATCACGGTCCTGATCCGTTGTATCTACCGGTCAGTGGCCTACTACTTATCCAAGACTCCTTATCAATGCATTGAGTGCAATAGCTTCGTTCCGCTATGCCGCTTCTGCTTTGAGTTTTTGGTGTTTTTAGCTGACAAGATTTGGTTGGTAGTCTGCCAGAGATGGCTGGAGGGTGGGGTAACCCCTTGATGCAGAACGAGAAAGAGTTTTTGATTCTAGATGGAATGTGAGTCCTTTGTGCAGCACCACTACCTTAGTTATCGGGGCTTTATACTGATGATGATGAATGTTTTTTTTTTTCTTCACTTAGGATGGTTGTCCTCGCAGTCCTAGCGCTTACGATCTTCCACCCCTACTTCATGTGCCCAGGGATAATAAAATTATAGGTTATAGGCGGATATCAGTGTTTATGTGGCGAAAAATCCGAATGCATAGATAACAGACTTGGTCTGTATGGTTTAGATTGGACATTTTTTTTCTTTTTCTTTCTTTCCTTTTTTTAATCATTTGATTCTGACAACAACAACAAGGGTAGGATATATATAATTAAGGAAATATTGTACTAGCTTAGTTAAGAGAAACAAATTATTTTGTTAGGCTGATGTTAAGGCCTATTTAGAAAAAAAAATCCTAGGATATCCACTTTAAGGGGTATAAGATGTACCCTCCAATTGACATATGCAAGACTGGCCGTGCACTTTACTATCGCGGCCAATGGTTTTGACATACAATCTCACTGCGGGTGATAGTTAGCTTCTTAAATGGGGTCTGTCTGTCTGTCTAGGTGAGTATAGTTTCAAAACGACTCCTGACATACCTAGCCAAGTAGGGTATCACTATCCTGGGAATTAGTGGATTAAAACTTCAGTGTGGTAGAATTTGATGCCTTGATCCCAAATAAATTTCTGCTGCATAAATTTAATGAGTTGTTTGCTGTACTTTAGGAATCAAGGAATTTTTCTCATGGATACGCTAGGAGGAGGTAAGTCCATGGTGGTTATAGAGGTTACGTAGCTTCCGGGAAAGAAAGCCTGATGCTGTGGCTTTTGTTCTAATTGAGAGGATCAAATATTATATCATCTGTTTGCAGGAGCGTAAGATGTAGACTTAAGATACCTGGGCCCGTTCTGAGCTTTCTAGAAGGAGGTTGATATTATAGGTAGAGCAAGCGAAATAAAGAGACAAAAAGACCTCAAAAGAAGAAAGAAAAAAAAAGGATATCAAAAGTAAAAGTTTCATCGGTGAGCGCATAAAAAGATCAACGAACTATACATAGGGTATTATTGGTTTTTAGTCTCATGTCGCCAAAGCAAGCTCCCAAGTTCCCAGAACTTCAATCGAATGCATACGATGCCGGATCGGACGAAGGCCTCCTCCCATTCCTGCCCCAAATTTCCAAGCCTAATAAGATAACACAGCCTTAAACAGCCAACGCGGCAACAATACCAGCGGCGACAACACCGTAGCTAAGCTTGTGATGAGCGGCGACACCGGTGAAGGAAGGGTTAGTAGGGGTGGTACTGGTGGAGGAAGTTACTCCAGTCCAATGGCCGACGGAGGTGGTGGTAGTGGAACCCGTAGCAACCGGAGCTGGGATGACGGGCTTGGAGGTGACGACGACGCTGCTGGAAGGCACGGGCGCGTGGGAGGATGGGTAGTTGCAACTAGTCGTGGTAATCACGGTGGTCGGGACACTCGTGGTAGCTGGTATTGTAGTTGTAGTGGCCGTGACGACGGAGGAGCTAGACGCCGGTCCGTCGGGATTGGAGATGCCAAATTGAGTTGAGTACTGGTACTCACCCGTGGCATCGACGATCAAGAGAAGACCGTAGTGAGTGGTGTCGATCTCAAGATCGGCGCTGGGGGTCCACACATAGCTACCGGTATTCTCGATGCCCTCAACTAGAGTTTCTATGGGAAGGACATTTGTGCTGGGGCCCCGGAGGAGGATAAGAGAGACGGTGCCGGGGGTCGTGGGATCCCAAGTGATAGTGTATGGCTCCCCAATGGGAACTTGCTCATTCAAGCTGGGGGTATAGATCGGATTGCCCTCGGGGCTGAGCGAGTAGTCGGGGGTGGTTCTCGCTACAGCCAAGGCCACAAGGGCGGAGATGCAAGCAAGAGCAAAAGAACGCATGGTGAAGGATGCGAGTCAAGTACGGTAAAGAAAGTGGAAAAGAGGGACAGATGGGAGAATGAATGAGAAGGATCGACTGGAGCGAGGGAGATGAGATGTTTATAGTGGGAGATCCCAGGTGAATATCAGTAAAAAGATTGGGAATATATTGGGCAACTTACCATTACGAGAAAACACGCAAGGCCCCCAAGGGCAGCTGAGATACCTGAGGTGTACCTAATACTAACTGGCACTGGGGCCTTAGGGAAGCAGTACCTAATATTAACTAATTTCCACTGCAGAGACTGGGTGGAGCCACGGGGAAATGACGGCCTCCATTCATGTTGTCGCGTTAACTTCCCTGCGGTGTCTGATTGGCTGTAGATCGGATTTAAACATTCGGCGGTGCTGTAATCCGGCCAATGACAGAAAAGCAGGTCGGGGGCCTGGTGGGGGCAGTGTTTTCTCGGGTTATTTTTGTTCACTTACAGTACCTACACCTGCACAGGAATGCAGATGGTGATGATGATTGCTCACTCGCTCTGCTATTATGCAGCTGTGCCAATTATCAGCTATTCGTGGTGACTCGCTAGCGTTCTCTGAAGAGGTTAAAAATATAAGATATTTGATAATATATCCTCCCCCCCCACATCCACTCCTTAATCTAGCCCATTAACAAGGCTAGGTGGTTTAAGGTTGTGAATTGCTTTTTTAATCATTTGTAGGTGCTGAACAGAAATTTGTCTCGGGAAAAGGGGGAGCAGAGAAAAGGGGAAATTAAAAAAAAAAAAAGATAAATATTCGAAGAACGTTTAACGTCAATCACGCCGAGTGTTTTTGTGATGTAGATCTAATATGACTATAATAAAACTACCATCCCTACCATCCCTACCACCACTTACAACTACTACGAGGAATATGAAAGAAAAAAAATGCAGAGTTCAAGTGATGGACTAGTCGTGAACAATCCACAGAACTGTGGAATGAAGTCATCCACCTTGCCGATCTAAAAGCGCTCCACCACTGGCGCAATCTGTCGTTTCATGTGAGCTAGTGTCCATGCTCACCCGGGGCAACTATGGGGGCTGGTAGAGTGAGGAAATCATGTAGATGGACGCCTCAGCGCCACCAAGAGATGCCTACTTTTGGGGCTTTCCGACTTGATCCATTGATCCATCGTTGTGGTCGGAAGTGGTAAGCTTCAGCCCAAAGATGATACGTGGAATTGACGGCATACGGATACAGCCCAAAATAGGGTTTCCGTGAGCTAGCGAAGTAGCAAGTAACGGTAATTTTACGTTGGAAGAAAAGGGGAGGAGGGTTCACCCTGATTTGTGTCGTTTGTCAGAGAAGTTATTCGAAGATGAATGGTTCTAGACTAAACATGATGTAATAGCAATATGCAAGTTCAGTGTAAGCTTCATCTAAATCTATTTTCTAGTTACTTCTTTAGGTTCGCCGTCCGCCCCAAGATTCTGTCGGAAATACTGTCTGTCAGCCTAGATTGACTGACCATTTCTCACGGATAAGCTTTCCATAGCGTGTAAATACAATCGGGATAGGCACGAAGGCCAATGCTAGGAATCCCAGCAGTGAGTTGCCCCAACCCAGTCCGAGTGCTTTAAACATGGCGGGCCCAGCCAAGGGAAGAAGCGCACCAACAAGTGACCGCGTCGCAGTTAGCGTTGCGTTCGCAGATGCTGCGTATTTAGGATAGCAGTCGATCACATATGTTTGGATAGGCATGTAAACACCAATCATGCCAACCCCGAAAGGGAACATGCCTATAATTGGGACGATCCAGTGAACACTCTTCGCAGCTGACCAGCCGTACCAGAAAAAGCTAATTGGCAGGATACAAGAGAAGCAGATCATCAGGGGGAGACGCATCTCCGGCTCAAACTTGCCTCCATTATTTGCTGTCATCTTGACAAGCATCCTATCGTTCGTAAGGGCAACAATTAGGAGACCAAAGAAAAAGCCTATACCGATACCTAGGTACGCTAGGCCCGAGAGACCGGTTGAAAAGCCGTACTGCTCTTGGAAAACCGATGGGATTGTGGTGAAGAAGAGGTATAAAAGCCCGTAAACGAGTGACTAGTTGAAAACTTACAATCAGAATCCCAGTTCAGTAATGATTGTAAATAGGAATATTAAAACCCACCATATAAACCGAGAGAAGGAGCACTATGGGCGATTTAAAGAGGAGTAGCACTGGCCTCATGAATCCATGTTTCAATTTCACGGCAACGGACGCACGTTCGCAATCCATGTCGTACGCGCTGCGTAGGTCTGTCCGCTGCAAAGACTCGCTGAGCTTTGATGTCTTCCATGCAACGATGACGGGTGCAAATGTCTCCTCGTTGAGCAATTCAATACCCAAGGCCATAGCACCACCAGCGATCAGTAAGATCCAGAATGCCCAACGCCAGCCAATTTCTTCACCGATAAAGCCGCCTGCAATTGGGCCAGCGACGGGTCCAATGAGGGGCCCAAGTCCCCAGATGGCAGTTGCCTTGCCACGCTGTTCAACGGGGAATAGGTCTGCAATGACTCCAGCACCTATTGTAATGCACCCGGCTCCTCCTATGCCCGCAAACATACGACAGACAATCTCGGTTTCAATATTTTGTGCAAGCGCGCATCCAATCTGCCAAAGCACAAAGAACCAATTCGCAACGCTTAGAACTATCCGGCGGCCGTAAATTTCGCTTAACGGTGCTAGTACACAAGGTCCAAACTAAGGTACGTAAGGTTATTTAGCAGCGCCTTCGCGATACAAACCTATGGGGAGGATATGGGAGACAACAGCAGAGAACTTACCGTATATCCAATTAAATACACACTGACAGTGAAGGCTAGGATTGTCTCATTCCTCTCACGGAGATCCACCGCCATATAGCCAACGGCAGGAGAGAACATGCTTGAAGCGAGTGGTGAAATTACGGTAAATGCACTAATCAAGAGGAGCAGGCCCCATTTCCTCCGAGCGGGAAAGTTCTGAGGATTTGCGGGATCATCCTGACCATCCCACCCTACGACCCCACGACTAAGATCGGTTTCGGGAAACAATGATTTTCCTGGCCTTGGCGATGGCTCAGGCTCTCTCAGGGACTGCTTTTCGATATCTTCCTCACTGGGTTGCGCGCGATTGTCCTGATCTGAGCATAATGTTGACAGGCTTGGCTCGGAGCTAAGCCGGGGAGTCTCCATTGCTTGTATTGAGAGGTGTGACCTGGGTGGTAATCACAATAAACACTGATGTGGAAAAAGAAACCAAAAAAAAAAAAAGAAAAGAAAGACAAAAGGAGGGAAAGAAAGAAAACAAAGAAAATGAAGACAAAAAAAAGAAAGAATGAGAGACAAAAAGAAGGAAACGCCAACCGGCAACAAGAGAAACAACCAAACCTGGAGGCAGCTGAAGAACTCTCACGGGATCCCGATAGAATTTATGAATTTTAAACCAAGATAAGGGCAGGTCACAGGAAGACTACTGGATCTTATACTGCCATACGACCATTGTATCCGAAGGTGTCGAGATCCGGACTTGCGGGCATGCCGAGATGACCAGACCAGTACCAAATTCTAATCGGGTTTAAAGTATAGATGGGCAATGATTCAACGGCCTAAACTGGCCCTAAAATTACGAATCACCAGTCATTAGCATTCCTTATGGTGGATTGCTGAATCATTAGGATCCACTTGATGATGTTCCACTTTGGCTTGGCGGTTGGCAGAGGCATCACATCACGTATTTTATGCTGACCATAAATGCATGGTGGGAATATAGACAAGGTACCTCACTAAGGATTAGTGCTTTTATGAAGGGAATGTGCTGAGATTATTCATTGTGAGGCCCGACTAGATTGCACGCTTACTTATAAGAGACTGGAGCCATAGGCTTATCCGCTTTCACTTCGAGCTTGAATTCGTTTGTTGGATAGCTCAATGAAATCTAGGTAAAGCTTTTTTGTGCTTATGCCGAAGGCGAAGACATAAACGGTCTTGCACACGAGAGGAGTGAGGCGCAGAATTAGGTAATGTTATATATTAAAAGGCCAGATAGATACGTAAGAGGGATGGATATTAGACAATAAATAAGATTAAGTAAGAGTTAAATCGCAGATAACAAGGGCTAGACGTTCGCTAATATGAAAAGGCAGCATAGGTAATGAATTGTCCAAATTTTCAGACCGTCGTCGTGTTTGCAAAGCTGAAAGCCATCAACCTACAGCTATATAAGCCGGGGGCCCCGAGTCAATTTCTTCGTATCGGGGGACCACTTCTTGTGAGTGAAATGCTTGCTCGGGGACATTATCACTGTGGATGCCTTTCCAGACAACCAGTGGGAACACCGCGTTGAAGGAGCGAAACAACGGCTTTCGGTCAACCAGGGCACCGCAGTCTTCATGAACGGTATCCTCCCCGACTATAATATCGATCCTGAGGCGGTGTTCTACAGCGATGGACGTCCGATTCTGGGCGATCCCGGAGCTACAGTCAAAAGGATCAAACCCGCCTGGATACTCTCTCGATTCTTGATCTGGGTAATCTCTAGGAATGGCGAGGTCGAAGCATACTTGGAGATCATCATCCCGGTTCGGAGCCTGTCGGAGGCTCCAGCAACCCTTTTTCGTCCCATGGCAGAGCTGACGCACGTGTGGCTTTTTCTCTGTTCGATAGTCGCTCACATCATTCCCACCCTCAGTAAGAATGTCAATAACCTTGATAACCTCCTCAACCCGCCACAAAATTTCCTTCACCACTAGGTATTTCACTTCCTTGTCCCGTAGGCCCTTACTTAGTGTGTGCCGTAGGACAAGAGTGGCGAGGTATGTCGCCTGGATGGTGGTATTTGTTGATAGTCTTGGGGCTAGCGATAGCTCTAACTTGAGCTTTTGTCCAGGAAAGCTTCTTGAGTGACGAAAGGTTTGATTTTGAATATGTACCGTCCGACATGATATTTGGAGTGGTTGGCGGGCTTGTCGGATTTCCCCGTTTCCCAAGTCGGCCACCACAACCACCTCATAACCGACAGATCCCCGTGTGCTCTGTGTCATGGCTAACTCCTCGGTAGGCAGGGATATAGAGAATGGGAAATAGAGCTGTTTCCCGGCGACGGAATTTCCTTCCGCACCGTTGTCCGCATTGTGTCTGGGAGTGTGCCAAAGATCATATCGGATGAGCCTCTGGGTATTACAGTAGGTGGTGGGACTGTCGGCCATCTTGTTCGATTTGTTGCCCGGGGGAGATCCAGAAGAATACCAGCGACGGACACCCTTCAGAAATGTATTCGCGTTGCCTTTTACTGGTGTTAGGCTGGAGTCCCCCCATCGGGCTCTTCGTACGACATGGAGGCTCACTCGCGGAGAGTCTCCCACGAACCCCGCAATTGACACTGACACGTTTCCCGACAAGGGAGCAGAAAGGATGTGCCCGTGAGGGTGGAGAAAGAGACCGTGTTCACGGGGGATATTGAGCTGGATGTTTTGGATAGACATGGTTCTGGAAGTAAAGGAGGGACAACGCAGCCTCCTCGCGCCCGCTGACTGGGGAGGCTTGTTGTATTTACGATGCGTAGTCCTGCGTCCTACCAAGAAAAAAAAAAAAAGAGAAGGAGAAGGGGAGAAGGAAAAGGGGAGAAGGAAAAGAGGAGGGGGAGCTCAAAAAGAAGGGAAAAAAAGCACGAATGACTATGTAGAACTAAAAATACCAAGTCTTCTCCCTATCAACACGATTGAGTGCAATTTCCATGACTAAGGGCAGCTTGCGGAGTGGATCGGATGCCCTCTAGCCCACCATTATCATTGGTTCCAACCGGATATTGGAACCCTAAAGAGGAAGCCAAGCCTCTAGAATGATCGGCCTTAAGCTTTCTCTATGGTTCACGTGGCTGTCATAGTTTGCTTTGTGCTTCGGAGAGGAGGTCGGTCGTGGTCCAGACTCTGTCCTATTCTGCTTCCTTTCCCACGGCATTCTACTACAAGATACTGGTTTCGTAGTTGTGATACGTGAATGGAAATACGTCCGAGGCTGCGAGATTACTGACTAGGCCCTACAGGCAAAGGGAAAAAAAAATCAAGATGTTTCTTTTTCTTCCGTTTTGGTTCCCTATGATACAACAAAACTTTCGACTACAATGAGGCCAATCTGTCCTTCCTGATGCGACCCATGTCCGCAAGGATTGATTCGGGGATGTCTACCACTTTCGCACGGATATAATCCGCGAACCCCTTGCCGAAGGCGTCCAGCAACCGACAGCTGCTTACCCCGCGACCCAGTGGTCCGTAAATCACAAAGTGGACCGCGAGGATATTTTGAAACTCCACGCGCTCCACGTAGAAATCGTCTCTCCAGTCGTCGCCAATCAGTTGCTTCATTCGGTCGCGAGTTAGGAACGATTGCAGCCACGGGTAATGCCGCGGATCGCGTACAAAGAGCCCCAAGTTGATGTTGGCGCCCTTGTCGCCTGAGCGTGCGAGAACCACGTCCCCCAACGCCGCCGGACGCGTCGGACCAAACACGGCTAGGTCGATGGGGGTCGCTGTTTCATAATCCTCTCGAGGCCCGAGACCTTGGAATGCCGGTGGGTGGCCCGCTATGGCCCTCGTGTCCTCTTCCCCAGCCCCATTAAGGAGTACTACACCTTCGTTTAGGGACGACTGCGGGTACAAGGCCGGGTAAAACGCCAGGTAAGGCCGGGGGATGACGGTCCGGGTGTCCCGAGAGAGGTGGAAACCGGAGAAGTGCTGCATGGCAAACTCGGTCCAGCCGCGCAAGAGACCATAGATGGGAACCGGGCTATCGGCCTGCATGAAGACTCGACAGTAAGTGGTACTTTGATGTTGTGTGCGGGGATTAGTCACGGTGCCACCAATGACCTGAAAGTCTAACAGCTGAAACTTATTCTCCAGTCCCTTTTCTCTCAAGCCATATCGAATCTGCGTCTCGAAGAGGTCCCATTTCTCTGCTGTAGCATAGCCCGTGGCGTTGACGAGCAGTTCGGCCTCATACCCCCCACGGTAGAAGACGGCAAGCTTGGTCGTTGGTGGTGGAGGAGAGCCCTTGATATTTGACAGGCGAACACGGTCCTTCCCAACCTGCTCGATACGAATGTTCTGGATATTGGCAGTGACGTCTGAGTTGAGGTAGACAGTGCCCTGTAGCTCATAGAGGAATTGGCAGCGCACTGTATCTTCATTGACGAGGCCTTTGGTGTTCTCATGTTTTGTGATTATTGCTGTACCATCCGCAGCGATTTCAGCGATGCCAAAAGGGAGGTCGATAAAGGTATCAAGTGGATATTCATTGAACCCAGCGAAGTTGGATCCTGTCACATACGCGGAGCACTCAATCAAATGGCCAGCGATGAGTGCCCCCGCAAGTCGATCGTAGTCTTGCTCCTCCCAGTGATGCCAATACCACGCAGCGGCAATAACAGGACTAGCATCGGCTACTCGACCGCAGATGATAATGTCGGCTCCTAGCTCCAGTCCACGAACAATTGCCCTGGCTCCTAGGTAGGCATTGGCTGTTACCACAGGCTTGTGCTGTGTATCCGCGAGAAGTGCCGTTGCATCTTTTGCAAGAAATACTTTGTCATTCCCGGAGTCTAAGTGATCAGGCAGCGACCCTGAGCCTTGGATGGCTTGTTTCACCTCGCTGGTGAGGTTGTCGCCAAAAACATAGGCAACACGCAGGCCATATCCCTTTTCCGTGACCAGCTTTTGGCATTTCTTTGCCAGGCCCTCAGGATTCAGTGCGCCCCCGTTGATTATCACTTTGATTCGTTTCTGGTTCAGGACTTCCAGTGTCTGCTCGATACCATCCCAAGCTGTTGGTTCCCACCCGTCGTGCTCCCCAGCTGCTAGCTTCTCCGCGTGTTCGGCTAGGTTGAACTCGGCCAGGTAGTCTCCGGTGATAAAATCGACATCCCCCTCTGTCGCCTGTCGATACATGTAGACACCGGGGTCGCTGCGAGCACCGGAGCAGTTAGCGACCCTCACTGGACGCTTTGACATCTCCTCCCATCGTGTAGAAGCAACTGTCATGGTGCTTGATTAGGTTTGAAAGGAGGATATTGAGAAATTACACAACAGATACCAGCTTGTTTTCTACTGGTTGAGATATACTAGCTCTATGGCACCAGCGCGACCTCATTACGGTTGATATAGACACGACGGCCGGGTCAGCCACCTGATACTGTGAGTGGGGTTATATTTGAGGCAACTATATAGCCGAGGTGGATGAGCGGCGCATCGAGAGGGGTGGATGAGAAGCCCCGCTCTGGTGATCCACTCGACAGGTACCCCTCACAGACGATCAGAATTTAATCAATTCGATATTGCTCGCCCTTAACGGCTGGCCTAGTTACTACTACCTGCAAGTATTGCTACGCTTGGCCCTCCCACAAGAAGCGAGCAGCATGGTTGGCATCGAGACTCCATACTCTGTGCCGGCAGAGGCACAGACAGTCCTGATCGAAAAGATTCTCCAGAACCCCTTGATAGCAAAAGATCTTCCTTTAGAGGCACTTGAATACGGTTCGTCCATCCGGTTCATCGGTAATGACGCCCCCAGCATCCCGATCAACTGGCGGTTCGCCGAGTCGTCAGCATCCCTTAAGGGGCTGGAAGCCACCGTGATAGCGGCTTTGTTGAAGAAAAAATACAACCACGATGCATCGATCGCGACGATCAACACTGACCATGCGCAGCTATTCTTTGCCTCTACCTTGCTCTGGTCATCACAGACCGAAGATGGGACTAAACTCAGCCTTGCCGGAGGAGCAGGCGAGAACCCTCTCAATCGCTACATCCCCGACTGCGATATCCACAAGGGATTTTCCTCATTGTATCGCAACGCAGTTACCAATATCTATCCCACTAAGGATGGGAAATATTTCCACCTCCACGGCAGCATGAATCCCGAACCTAGTCTCACGCTGCTGGATCTTCCCCCAGATGCGCCCGTGAAGGACTGGGACGAGGCCATGGCGCCTATTGCTGCGAAGGTGGCGCAGCTTGACAGCAACGAGATAGAGCATCTCGCAGCAAACGTCTTCCGCCAGGCAGGTGTGATTTGCGAAAGTGTTGACTCGTTTCGGGAGTCTGAGCATGGGAGAGCCAACGCCCATGTGGGACTCTGGGAGATCTTTGCTAGTCCAAACCCTTCACAGCCCCCAGCCTGGTGGCCATCTATCCCCCAAACGTCTGTGCAGCGACCCTTGGCCGGCTTGAAGGTAGTTGATCTGACGCGAGTCATTGCTGCCCCCGCAATTACCAGGGGACTTGCTGAGCTCGGGGCCTCCGTCATGCGAGCGACGTGTCCCAACATCACAGACTACAGTGCTCTGCACATGGACCTGAACTGGGGGAAATGGAACTGTAGTTTGGATCTGAAGAAAGAAGACGACCGGGTGAAACTGAGGGCCCTTATTCTTGACGCAGATGTGGTTGTGCAGGGTTATCGCCCAGGCGTTCTTGATAAATACGGGTTTGGACAAGACGCCATCATTGATCTATGCAAGGACCGTGAGAGGGGGGTTATCTCTGTTCGGGAAAATTGCTACGGTTGGCACGGTCCCTGGCAAAATCGATCGGGGTGGCAACAGATCAGTGACGCTTGCGTTGGTATCTCGGAGGGCTTCGGTCGTGCCATGGGCCTCAAGAATGGCGAGGCTGTGACTCCCGTTTTCCCCAACAGCGATTATATGACAGGGATTGCGGGTGTCTGTGCTGTTCTCTGTGCCCTGATGCGCCGGGCTACCGATGGTGGCAGCTACAAAGTGGACCTCGCCCTGAACTATTACAACCAGTGGCTCGCCAACAGTGTCGGCGAGTATCCAGAGTCAGTCTGGCAAAGTCTGTGGGCAGCCAATGGGAAACCAGTGTTCCGGTGAGTACACCTACGTTTCTTAGTGCCTGAGAAAGGGTTTGGTTGTCTTCTCCTTCATCCACAACAACAAACTGATAGCGATGTTTCCAGGTGCACGGACTCGATGACCCGAACCATCCCTCGGTTCCTACAAATGATGACAAAGAATGCAGGTAGTATTCTCCTCCATTCCGAATTCTTTGAACAGCGGGAAACAAAAGCCATCGGCCTCACAGTCCACACGGTGAAACCCATCATCAGCTTCGAGAAGGGTGATATCGACTTCCGGTACAATGTCGGCACTCGGGGGAATGGCAAAGACGCTGCATACTGGCCGGAGGATCTTATGACCGAAGTTGTGTCTTAAGCAAGACAAATACCTACCCTAGCATATATATATTGAGTTACGGAGCAACTAAAGCGATTTTGGGGTGGGGGGGGAAGATGTGCCAAGGGGGATCGAACTATATATTTTTAAGCGTCAGTATTAGGTGTATATATATGTACCTCTCGCTCACTTATAGATAGTCTCTCAAACTATTATAGACTATCCATGAGTCATTTTAATTGCCTTCATTGCGAGAAAAGCGGTTTGTTGTAGTAGTAGCATATTTTTTATAACCTGCCTTTCAAAGTCTCTCTCTTCTTTGCAGTGATGAAGGAAGACCGGCGCGGACCATCCTTTATCCGGTATAGGATACTGGCCTGGTAACATGAAGATGACTAAGCGAATCAAAGGTGAGGTGACTACGGCTTGCTGCATCTATCACAATTACATCATCTCCTTCAGCTCAGGTGTTTCAGCTCACTCAAGGTATTTTCCATCATCACTATTTCCTCAGTCTCACAGGGTCATAGGAAGATCATCTACCTTCTCTAATAAGGATGGCGGGAGGACCAAAAGGAGACAGCACTCCGGCAATATCTTCCAAGGGACTTACCGTAGATGAGATGCTCGAGAAGTATCCCAAGCAGGATGTGGAGCGCTCCATCTTCGCTCGTGATTATGTCGGGTATGTTTCGCCTCAACCTATAATATGACATTATGGCTTGCGAGATATACGCTAATCGTTATTTTATTCAGCAAACGAAGTGAAACGATAAGGAGTTATAACGACATGATTGCCAGAGGTTTCAATGTTGAAATTGCCACCAAGGCACGCGATGATTTTATAACGCATACGCCTGCAGAACCCCCGTAAGGATTATATTATCCATATCACTATCCGCCCAGCTGCTGACATGGTAGCTTAGGATCGACCCTGACGAGCCAGCTGACCTCGACCCTGATGTCTTGTGGAGGATTAAGATTCTAAAGTACATGTACCGTGACTGTCCTGTAGTTCGTCCGGAAAGTATCCTTGACCTTGATTTTGCGTCTGTTGATCCCGACACTATGGTCAACCGTGACGCTATCCTGAACGCTTACCGTCATGGCGAGCTCAAAGTGGTCCCCGGAGAGGTTAGCGTGTGGTTTGCAGGTAACCTAGTTATTGGGCCCCTACCGAGCAGCAAACTTAGCCTGGATGACATTATCAACAAAGTCCCTGAATGGCGAAACAAGTATGGCCCCGGCCGAGTCTGGCAGGAGCGTGTATGTTCCCTATGATTATCTTCCTTGTTGCTTCAAAATCTAAAAATTTACAGCCAACCCGAAGATTTCGCCAAAAAAAGTGCCAGGGCATCCTGCCTGCTGCAGACGACAACTGGACCCACCTCGTCAGTTGACGTCTGCCGACCTTTTACGATTTATTGCTCCGCTCACGTTTTATAGTTTAGTATTAGAGCACGCCTAATAGGTGAAACAGAGTTTATTATTATCAACAACATCCTTGATGATACTGGTAGTGACTTTCTAGAAATATTCTCCCGTGACGACTGTGTTAATCTTGGTCTTACACTATCTTATGACAACTGGGAGGATGATATCGAGGTCGAGATTAGCTCCCACGACATTATCAAGAGACCTTCCATCTCTCTTGAAGCTCAGCTTCTTCTGAATGGGGCACATTTTTCGGACCGGTTCTCCGTATGCAGGCTATGATTAGCCCGGGTGATGGAACTGACCGAGAGCACTGTTCAGGGATGGCTTTTAGACGCCATTTGTTTACTGCTACAAGTCCATACGGAGATGGAGATTTGCATCTTTCAGATATCAAAACTGGCGTTACACGTCCTCTCCGTGCCAAACCAAAGTAACGGCGTACCTTTGCTTTGATCCTCGCTGCCCCCTCTCGTTGAGATAGTGTATGCGTAATTATTAGAAACGGTAATATTACCCTACCGATTATATTGAAATCAATCGAAAGTGGCTAAAATCTATGGAGGCTAGAGCGAGCCGTCGTTAAGAATGGTAGGCCGAAGATATTTATCCTCTTCGCCTAAGCCACTGATAGAGTAGACGATGCTCAAGAAAAATTGTAAGTTACCGGTGGCCTTTACTATTCCCCATGTATTTAACAAAACTAGGAAACCAGCCCAGCCTCAGGGGAGGAGGTTTTTTGATGATCGATGAATGAGGTAGGAAAAGGAAAAAAAAAAAAAATCAAGAACTATGCTTAATGTGTAAGTATTTACACATTTTCAAAGGTTGTTATATATTAACGTCCCAAGCAGCAGCATATCCTTTAAATCCATAATGCAAACGGACAGGGGGAAAGAGCAAAAAGATTAATAGATTAGACATACTAGAATATGAGCAAGTACACGTGGAGTTTAATAAGACTCTCTACTGTTTCTCAAACAAAAATTTCCGTAAAGCTTAGTAAAATGAATAGTTGTTGCCAGCCAACACCCCGGCGTGACTGCAACAATCTGGGCAAAGTCATTATCAAAGAAACGAGATCTATTACTATCCAAGGCATCCTTGGCGAGACCGGTAGTGACTTTCTTGAATCATTCTTACTTGGCGATTTTCCGGATCCTGGTCTTACACTGGATCATGACCATTGGGAGGATGATATCGACCTTGATATTGGCTTCCATAACGCTATGAAGTGGCGTTCAATCCCGTATTGAACTTTACCTTCTTCTGAATGGGGCATCTTTCGGACCCGTTCTTTGTGTACAAGCTCTGGTTTGTCTAGGGATGGAAAGAATTGAGAACACGGTTCAGGGATGGCTTTCAGCCGGCATATAAATCATTGCTACGAGTCCATATGGAGATGAGGATTTGCATTTATCGGATAGCGTAATTATTGGTCAACAACGCTGTTTACCTGCTGTTTCTTGGAGCTTTCTCTGGAAAAGAAATAAGATTACCAAGTGTTATTCATCCTCCCGGACCAATTGTGAAGGCTTTTAATCCGTATCTTGATGAGCTACGGTCCCATGTCAGACTAACCCGCTTGGTGGAACCAGCCCTGAGGCTTTCCATCCTCTCGATTGCTAGAATCGTCCTCGCTCTCACCTCCACCGCCGATGCCTGGCGAATCCGATTCTACGAAAGTTTAAACTACAAGGGCAGACAGGCCACTTACAGCGGCCCTGGTGGGACTGGCACCAAATGCTTCTGGAATGTCGATCCGCTGAACAACAAGATCTCCTTCCTCCACTACTACGCCTATAACTCGGACAGAACCACTTGATGCTGCATTACCTTATTTGATAACCCCGCATGCAAGACCAAGAATCCAGGCTGGACACCACAGAAGTCTTGCCGTGATGAACATTGGAAAGGTATCACGAGAAAATGGGATAATGATATCAGTTCTTCCAGGACCACTTGCCCTGCACTTTAAGATTGACCTGTAGATATAGTGGAGTTAATGAGAGAGGGTTTTTCATTGAATCAAGATTTGTAATCTCTCAACTGGGGCCATTGTTGGGGAAATGGGTGACAAGTTGCATCCAAATATAGAGAATCAATATTGTTGATATAATAATCATTATCACGACTAAAAATTTGATCATGCACTTCATGACAGCCAGTCGGGTTGTTATGAGGTGAACCCCAACCATGGAAAGCCTCAGCCACCGACCAGTGTTATAAGGGCGTGACATCACTGATCTTATGAATTATTAATCCGCATATTTTCAAATATTCTTGACTGCTCAACGTCTCTCATCATTAATCACATATGAACACTGAACGGTCGTGATACCGGAGAATGGAGGGAAGGGGAGATTTTCAATTGTTACGAACCGTCGCGGACAATCGTGATGGACACTTCGACTGCAGCGCGACAAAAGCCTGTCTATTAAGTTAGTATTTAATCTACATTCACTTAATCTGAACCCGCGATGCTCACCCAATTAAGATGACGGTCGCATAGATGTCAAATTGAGTAATGCCTCGAAGCGGTCGCGCCTCCTCGCCCACTTTTCAAGTCCCTCGAGAAAATGCGATGAAGAAGGAGCCTCCTTCCTGGTGCCGGTGGAAGATCCGGATGTGCCACAGCAGCCTCCGGTGATGGATATTGTCATCCAAGTGGTGGGATCTCGCGGGGATATCCAGCCATTTGTGGCACTGGGGCTCGCATTGAAACAGGCTGGGCACCGCGTCCGACTTGCGACACACCCGTCGTTCGAATCCTTCGTCAAGGAACACGGGCTGCAGTTCTTTAGCATCGGCGGTGACCCGAAGCGGCTGATGGCATATATGGTCAAAAACCCGGGTCTATTACCAAGTCTTCACAGTATTCGGGCGGGGGATGTCCAAGAGAATCGAGCGGATATCCGGGAGATCCTGGACGGATGCTGGAAGTCGTGCTATGAACAGGTCGAGCCGACGGGCGACGAGGGGGGAAGAGTGACGAGGCCGTTCCGTGCCAATGCCATCATCGCCAATCCGCCCTCATTTGCTCATGTGCATTGTGCGGAAAAGATGGGGATACCGCTTCATTTGATGTTTACGTATGCTCCTTGTCCTATCTCGATACCGGATTGATTGTTAACCTCCGGATAGTATGCCCTGGTCACCGACTCAAGTCTTCCCCCACCCCTTGGCGAACGTTCACCCGTCATCCTTTGAGCCGAAAGTATCCAATTATCTCTCTTACGCTTTGGTCGAAATCCTTACTTGGGAGGGGCTTGGGGGGGTTATCAACTCGTTTCGACGGCACACCCTGGGTCTCAAACCGCTGGATAGATCGTCAGGCCCGAATTTGATTACCCAACTGAGCATCCCATACACATACTGCTGGTGAATATCTCCGTGTGATATGAACCGACTAAGAAACCTGCTAACATACTAGTCAGGTCACCAAATTTAATTCCAAAACCCGAAGACTGGGCCGCTCATATTTCAATATCCGGATTCTACTTCTTGCCCGAGGCGTCGGAATACACCCCGCCACCAGAGCTAGAATCGTTCTTGAATAATAACCAAGTGGATCCCCTCATCTATATCGGGTTCGGTTCCATTGTGGTAGAAGATCCCAAATCATTGACCCGCCTCCTTCTGCAGGCGATAGATCTGGCTGGACCGGTGCGCGCCTTAATATCCCGGGGATGGAGCAATCTCGGGGGCGACGATGCCACAGAGATTCCGCCCAACGTCTATCTGCTGGGAAACTGCCCCCACGACTGGGTTTTCAAACACGTTTCCTGTGTCGTCCACCATGGCGGAGCCGGAACGACTGCAGCCGCCGTGGCCGCTGGCAAGCCCTCGGTGATTGTTCCATTCTTCGGCGATCAGCCGTTCTGGGGGCGAATGGTGGAAAAGGCCGGTGCGGGTCCGTCCCCGATAGCATTCAAGAACCTCACGGCACAGAATCTCGCTGCTGCAATTCGAAGTGCTGTCGAGCCAGAAACCCTGCAGAGAGCCCAGCGGCTGGGCCAGCAAGTCATCCAAGAAAACGGAGTGGATATGGGGGTCACGTCGTTTTACCAACAAATCCGGAAGGCTCGGATGCGCTGTTGTATTGGGCCCCAGCATGCGGCAATGTGGGCGGTTCGGAAAACTGATGTGAGGTTGGGCAATATGGCTGCGGCGGCACTGGTCGACATGGGACTACTGGACTTTGAGAAGATTGAACTGTGCGTGTCCTCGAGTTGTGCCTAGGATTTTTGGGGGAATAGTGTGTTTGTATGTGTCTAATCTCTGAACCCAGAATACGCCCCTGCAGCTACGAACTACATAGGGGACCGCCCGATCCGTTTACAGGCATGGCTCTGGCCATGGTGGATGTAATATCAGAGTCAGTTGCGGGGTTAGATCGATTTGCCTGCTCGGTAGGAAGTCTTTTTGGACAGGTCAATACCAATCCAAAATCAGCCGAGGACGAAGCCCCTAGGAAGTGGAAGGTGGTGGGAGCTGGCCTTGAGGGACTTGGGACGGCATCAGTGGCGGTGATACGGATGCCAGTCCAGCTTGGCGTTGCTCTGACTCAAGGACTTCATAATATGCCCAGGATCTGGTCGGATCGGAAGGTTCGTCCCCAAAGGACCGTGGAAAACGTGCCGATGGGGATCAAAGCGGGGTTTCAAGTAAGGCGTACTCCCAGACAAGTACACAAGCACATATAAAGAGGGGGTCTGCTAACTTCCAGGAGGAGTTATTTTTTGGCACTTATGATGGCATCACGAGTCTGGTCATGTCCCCGATTCAGGGAAGCCGCCAGAAGGGGCTGACCGGGGGCTTGACAGGAATGTGCGCTGGGGCGCTCTCTGGGGCGTCACAATCTATATCTGGTGCCAATGAATCCTTCCCTGTTTGTCTCGTTACTGGTCCAAGGCTGATCGGTGTCTATTTAGGCTTAACGGCGATCGTCACCTACCCCCTCAAGGGCGTTGATATAGATCTCAGCACTCACTTCAGCAGACATAAGCCATCAGCATACGAACAATTTCTCCTCCAACAGGGATTGGCAGAAATAAAACAACTGCCCAACAGTAATACAGAGTTTCTCTTGAATCGATGGCAACAGCTCACGGCTAATGTTAAGAAGTCGAAACTCAGAAAGAAAAGGTGGCAAAGATCCAAAGTGAAATGGCTGCATTAATCTTACTCTCGGTTACGGCACAATATGAATGCTGATAGATATGAGAAGTCGGGACTAAAACATGTTGTTTGACATTTTAAGCTTCATGGGCAACGGGGAGGGAGAATGGAAATAGGTATTGTACATTATGGATAGCATACCATACGAATACTTTGAAAGAGGGCACTGGCAATATGAAGTTAGGGTGAGTCGTTGAAGTGGTCAGCTAAAATATGCCTGCATTTGCCCCCAGCCACTGATAGGGTAGGCGATGTTCAATAACTGGAGTAAGTCGACAGTGGCGTTCACTGTTTCTCATGCACTTTGCTAAAGCTGTAAACTTTTATTAATATTGCGAGTAGCAGCATATTTTAAAATAAACTAATAACGCAAACTGAACCCTGTGTGGGATTTAAGTAACAGGTGCTATAGAAGTTTATTCTTTAGGGGGGTTTATACACACCCCCTGGAGAATAAACTTTTAAGAAATATTATTCAGCTTTATCTTTATCTACATAACATAAGAAATTCATATAAGATTTAAATCATGAATTTCTTATAAGATGACTTTAAGAGATTGCCAAAAAGCCAAGAATAGATAGTGCTCTGAGGTTTCGGGCTAGGATTCTGTGTATTGAGGTGATTTGACCCACTATCTGACTATTCTTAGTTTCAGGGACTATGGAGGGAGAAGAGAGCATAAAAACTTTAATAGATAAGATAAAGTAGACTATGAGTAGGTTCGCCTGTATTTTTAATAGGATTCCCTACTGTTCCCCAGCCAATTACTCCTATTCAAGTTTGGTAAAATGGATATTTCTTGCCAACCAACACCCCAACGTGACTGCAACAATCTGGGCACGATCATTATTACTCCGGTGAAAAATCACAGTCCAGTCTCCAGGAGCCGGTGCATCTAGCCCTCTTGGGCAGGCGAGCGCCCAAACATCATCCCCTAAATAACGCATGAGGTGTGCTGGGCCATTACCCAAATAGCCACTAAACGCTCCGTATAGCAAGTCGCCCTGTCCTGTGCAGAAGAATGTGGAGCCAGCCTGGTCACACCGGTACATGCCGGCGAAATCAGAAGGGGGCCTCCCCGGAGTAAGTCGTTTGGCGTGGAGCGTGTTGTTATCCTGCAGTCGCTGGACAATGAGATATTCTCCTTTCTTCGTCGCGATCGTATCTGGGGATTCAGCTTGGTCTACACGCGTAAGGTGGAGCTTTTCAGGCCCTCCTGCGTAATTTAGCACGATATCATTTCCGGACGATCCCAAGGTGATAGCGATGACTAGCTGGGAGACCGGGTCCAGATAATCCCCAGCCCAGGAGACATCCGAGGCTACAAATGTGCGAGGATGAAGGTCACTGAGGGTAAGAGCACGTCTAAGGGTTGTCTCTGATAGCGCTTCCACATCTGCCTCGTGGTTAAACATCAGGATCACAGACATGCGCTCACTCGGGGCGTAGAGACGACGAAGTCGGAATCCAGGGAGAGCACCACCGTGACCGGTATACTCGACCCAATTCTCTTCATCCTGAACTTTACCATGAAAAAGTCCGTACCCATACTGGGCCTTCTTCCCATCGCTGAATACCTGCGGCTCTGCGACAGCGCGGTAGAGACTCCCAGGATCCGTCCAGCTCCGATCGACGTATTGCTCATAGGCGATCATATCGGAGAGAGAGGCTACGATGCCTGCATCACCCGACCATTCCATCCGATTACACGCACGGAAGAAGCCCATATCTCGGGTACCTTCATAGCCAACGCAGGGGCCCGGGTGTGTCGCGGTGTTGGGACAAAGAGCGGCTGTGGTCATCCCGGCTGGGGCGAAGAGGCGATCGCTCAGCAACTCTCCCAGAGAAATGCCGGTTATCTTTTCGATCAGTCGCGCAAGGATGTGGAAATTCGTATTGCTGTAGGAGAACTGGCTGCCCGAGTCAAACATGAAGGACACGATGCGCTCAAGTGCTTTGTCGGCAAGTGAGAACTCCCCGCCTGGTCGCGCCCCCTGCAACACGGACATGGCGTAGTAATCTCGAATGCCCGACTGGTTGTTGCACAAGTGGTTCACCTGCAGCCCAGTTGATTCGCTGACCTCGCTGCCTAGCACCTGCTGAAGGGCGTCCGATAGCTGCTTCTTCACGCCGCCCTTGCCCTCTGGTAGCGACGCTGGAGGGTTCCGCTCCAAATCTATTAAGAGCATGCACAGGAACTGCTTCGTGATGGAGCAGATGGGCATCGGTGTATCAGACGCCATGACAATTCGTTGATCGAGATCGGCATATCCCCAAACCAATTGATCGACCAGCTCTCCATTCTGGAGTATTGCGGCCGCACCTCCCGGACCGGGATTCTCTCGTGCCACCGCCTCTAGGGCAGCTCGAATACTTTCTTTAGTAGCAGGCATCTTGACTAGGGGTTCGAGATCAGCAAAGTTGATATTGCGAGAGGTTCAACCCGCTTTGTGGAAAATGCGGGGTTTTGGAAACTCAGTTTCGTTGATGACTCGTTGCTGCTTTTGGCCAATCACAAAATAGCTTGCCTGGATATGCTAGTAGGTACCTGGATTAATTGAAGTTTTAGTACAGACCAGACCAGCTCACTAAGTATTGAGGTAGGGCGTTAGCTAGTTATTAGGACGTCTGATCAGTAAATCATTAACATCACAAATCACATCAATAATATCAGAAGCAATGGTCGAGAGAGAGACGACATAAGCACGATAAGCAGAGTGTTATATCGAGATAAGGCGGATAACGAGAGGGTGGTAGCATTTAATATATTTAAGTTACTCGGAGCGGCCGTTGAAGCCAATCAAGCTCGGACGGCGCTGGTTCGCGATTGATTACAGACTGCCCGAAATCCTAAATGTTGCTAGCGGCCGCATGAAGCGATAATACACCATCACACGGAAGTCAATAAATCACACAAAGCTGAGAGAAAAAAAAATAGGATTTCCGATTTATACTGGAGAATTCTGGTATCACAAGCTGATTAAGGCCAAGAAGCCCCCGAAGGATCTGGAGTGGGGGTTGCTCCGGATCGAGAGTATTCGGAGACAGCTGGAAAGGGAAGTTCAACGGGATTTGGCATTATTAGTTCTGTCTATGAATGCAGGTCTTTAGGTCCCACTAGCGCAAACTCAAGAGGCGTTTCCGCGGACATTTAAGACCTGCCGAATCTGTGCTATGGATAATCGCTTACCATCCCTTGCCTGCATCGAGATGATCCTTCGCAGGGCTGTACGGAGACGTGACATGGACAGCTTCATCATGATCCATTCCACATGAATCTGATCTTGCGTTTCCATCCCCACGGCAAAAAGCGGCCGCTGGTAGATCTCATGACCGAGGGACTCCCCTATCTTGAAGGCCCGATGAGCGATATTCATCATTTCCGTCATAACCGCTGCGATGTGTGGGGGTGTGGGCTGGGCAACATCATCGAGCGTCAACCGGAAGTAGTATATTTGTACAAAGTAGAAGGAGCAGATGGCAGCTTCTGCAGCTCTGAGGAAAGACGACCGAGGACAACCAGCAGCTAATCTAGTTATTCTTACGATAGAGCTGTATTCCTGTATTTAATGTTAGAGGCAATGGATAAAGAGTGATCTAGAGGCAATGCGGGACAAAACAAACCCTTTCAGTGACGACGATTAGTCGTTCCAGGTCAGGATCTCTCGTGACTACCTCTGCCTGACTGAGCTGATTCACTCGTTGGATCAGATATCCCACTTTATACCCGAGCTCCAACGCCGCCGTCATCTCGAGGTCTTGCCTCACCTCAAATTCTGGATATGAGGGACCCCAAAACCGCTCAAGGATGTATCTTTGGGCGGAAAACATCTTCCAATACACGTTTCGCTTGGAGTACAAATAATCGGCGAGGTAACCACCGCAACCCTCGAACCCAATAAAACTGTCGGTCGCTACGAGAAAGAGCAAGACCCGCGAGATCAGCCCGATCTCCAGGTCTGAGTGCCCTCTTTGGCTAAAGGAATTGGTGGCCCCTTCCTCTATCGTGTCCTCGGCGCTGAATGAGTCGAGATTGAATCGCTGGACATAATTCAAAATGGCACTGCTAAGCCGGTTCACAGCCTCTCGGTCAAGCACATCACGGTTGACCATGCAAAGATAAAGAAAGAACCAGGAGCTTAGTGTACTAAAGTGATGTGGCTCCATGTCTACGTTCATCTGGTGGATGAGCATCTCTGATCCCTTGCGCAGGTGCAGCCGACTCGTGTTGGTGTTAATCGCCGGATTCGGGGATCGCTGAACGAGATCCAAAGAAGAAATGGCAAGGAGAAAGTGCATGGCCATGGGAATGTGTGAGACGGCTTGGAGGATACATCCAAAGGTGGACCACCGTGGGGTCTTGAGTAACCGGGGGGAAACGAAGCCATATTGGTAATGACTTAGAGCGTGATATTCGTCTCCACTCAGCACAAGAGAGTCATCTAGCACAATGTCGTGTAGAAATAGAGCAGAAGACGACAGTAGCCGGCTCAAATACCCTGAAGGGTCCAAGACATCAGGGGAACATCTCCGCCCCCGCGACATGGGCGATCTGTAGTCTTCCTCCTTGTCGGGCGCGGAGTTATCAAAATACTGGACCACCTGTGGCAAATTGCGACCATCTAGAGACTGAACCAGACTAATCTCACTTATGCTGGTCACAGATGACTCCCCGCAATCCCCTGCGGCTTGCGCAAGGTGTGGCCGAGGCAAGAGCTTCCTTGCTCCAGCAGGATACGGCAATTTGGTCGACTCTAGATCCAGCGGCCAATTACAGAGCAGCTCTAGACGAGAGCAGCGCGAGCAGCGTGGGCGATGCTCGTCACATTTCACCTTGGCTGCACGACAAGTCTCGCAAGCGTTGGCTCTTGGCCGGCCGAGCCGCTTCTTCGGCTGCGTAGTGTGTGGAGACCTGGGCATTGATTAGATGAGATCACCTTGCTCCTGGTGTTATTGTTGTTAGGTAAACTATATCTTAATTTCAATAACTCCAGACTAGTACTCGATGAGTTTGCGATAGGGAATTAAACGCACACGATCGTGTATGTAGAGGGGGGTGAGGGGACGATTGTAATGCAGACACACTAAAGAGCGCGCGATGGTGGCGGCGTCGGGAAAAGCCACAAAAACACACTTATTGGCCGACTTTTCCGATGACCAATCATGCGTCATCCTTCACCATGCTTTATCAGGCTTGATAACAGTTATCAGCTTAAGTCTCGGGAAGTTGGAGTATGGAAAAGTAGATCCGTCTAACCTTGCTAGTGACCGGATCATCTTCTCTATCTTCCCTCAACAGGACGACCATGGATTCATTTAAGTCCCCGTTAAAGAATGGAACTCGACCCTGGACCAACCCTTTTCTCCTTCCACTTCAGCTACAACATAGCATTCACTGCTCATTTTGAAAGATGGAGAAAACCAAGAAATGCTCGCCTACGCAACCCGGAGACCATGAGAAGGGCACACCTGACATCACGGAAGGAGTTGTTCTCGACGCTCACGATGAAAAGGCTTTAGTCCGGAAGATTGATAAGAAGTAAGGCACCAGCACTATGTCATTATGCCCGTATCTGAAAATCGTACCTACTAACGATCGCAGTATTCTCCCTCTCATGTTTGTAGCCTACATGCTGCAGTTTCTCGATAAGACGGCGCTGGGTTACACGGCCATTTTCGGAGTACAAGAGTCCCTGGTAAAGCGCACCCCTGAGGTCAAAGGTATCCCGTTAGATACTGACTGTTTATCAATCAGGGTCTGGTTGGGGATCAATATTCATGGGCCTCTAGTGCCTTTTACTTCGGCTACTTGGTCGCCAGTTACCCAGTGTCTATCTGTTTCGTCAAGTTTCCGATTGGGAAAGTCCTTACCATCTCCTTGTAAGCGAAATAATCCTCGTAGTCTCGCGGTTTCTCCATCGCCTAACCATAGTTCTCTAGTACAATTTGGGCTGTAATTCTGGCCTGTCACGGAGCAACAACCAATTTCGCTGGACTGATGGTCTTGCGAGTCTTCCTAGGGGTGCTAGAGAGCACCATAAGTCCCGGTCTTTCGTTGGTAACCGGAATCTGGTACAAACGATCGGAGCACGCTTCTAGACACGGTGTCTGGTTTGCCGGCAACAGTATTTCGTCCATCTTTGGTGGTTTACTTGGCTATGGAATTGGGCACATTCATAATTCGGTGGAGTCGTGGCGTGTAAGTGATGAAATTCCTGGAAAAGCGGGTTTTGGGTTAAATCACATATTAACAACACCGTCTTGCTGATGGCAGTGGATCTTTATTATATTCGGCATTGTGACTTTTGTCTACGGGGTTCTATTTTTCTTTTTCATGCCCGACAGTCCCCTAACAGCCCGATTTCTGACGCCGGAGGAGCGAGAAATTGGACACATGCGACCTCAGCAGGAAACACGAACCAAGGTAGACCACCAATGGTCTCAAAGCCAATGTGTAGAAGCATTAATTGACCCGAAAACCTGGCTTCTCTTCATTTACACCGTCGCTTCCTGCATCCCCAATGGAGGCCTCACAAGTGTATGTGCTCCCATTCAAAAATAAAAAAAGCTTCGCAAGGCGTGCCATGGCTAACGTGTTGTATCCTTGTATAGTTTGGAAGTATCATTGTCGCGGGCTTCGGGTTCTCGACGCTAAACACCCTCCTCGTGTCCATTCCGACAGCCGTATTCGTCTTCATCTGGGTGGTGTGCGCCACCGTCATCACGAGCAAAGTGCCCAAATCACGCTGCTTTACTGCCGCCTTCCTCCAGCTGATGAGTTTAGCGGGCGCCCTCATTGTATCCCAGGTTGACCCCTCCAAAAAAATCTCTCGTCTAGCGGGAATGTGGTTCTTTGGTGCTTATTCTGCTGGTATACCCATCAGCCTCAGTCTAATCGCCTCCAATGTGGCCGGGTACACAAAGAAGGCCACCGTCAGTGCCATTCTCTTCATCGGCTATTGCACTGGTAACATCATTGGTCCCTTTCTCTTTTTCTCCGATGAGGCACCTAGTTACGGTGTATGTCCTTTTTTTTTTTTTCACTCCTTTGCTATTTTTACTTCTCTCCCTCCAACCTTCAGCTTCAATGAAAGTGTATGTGAGTCTAACAATTCTGTATAGAGCGCGTGGATTGGAATCATGATATCTCTCGCCATCGCATGCATATCCATGTTATTATTACGCGTCTTGCTGGATCTCCAAAATCGGCGCAGGGACCGCCAGCAGAATGTCAAGCTTGACCCCGAGTCCACGAAGACCACCACAGCGGGGGAGCTCTTGGGAGTGGACAAGGATGAGACTGACTGGGAAAATCCATCGTTCCGATATTACCTATAGCGGACGATAGCACGACGAGTTGATGTTGACCATATGCTGTAGTGGAGAGGTGGGTGGCATCTCTTTTTCTTCACTGATATGCCGCTTTATCCGCATGAGTTAGCTTAATCTAATATATCTCTACAAACCAAGTGTTTGTTCTTATTCCATCATTCTTAATTATTCCAAATGTGTAAAGCACGAGCCATCCGTACAATTCAGAAACAAAAACGACCTAGCAGAGAGAAGGAAAGAGACAGTATCTCCTGGTGGCAACACAGCCCTTGTCGAAAGCATCTGCTTTTTCATTTTGGGCGTGGTGTATTTAATAGCTTATCTATCTCTTCCCCATAGAAACCACACCAAAGGTTCAAAAGTAACTAGAGGACCTAATGGTGAAGAGATTCAGATCCCGATGGTGTCTAATTGCATGTTCGTCTTTACCACCATTGGGTTAGTTAAATTTATCAATTTGTAGGTAGCGTTAAAGATCTACTCCAGTTGTGCGATGTGGTGTCGGAACCGATAACATCGGGAAATCCATTTGCCATCGATAAGCACAGTTATGCGCGGGAAAGTCAACCAGACAGACACCTCAAACAGATGATGCAGTTGATAGAGGTCTTCGATTAGACTCTCCCCGGCTACTTTATTATTCATAAGTTATAGTCACAATGTCCTATCTCGGAAGGCTTAGCTTCCGGCTGGTGTGGTGCTCCCAAAATATATATAGGGTCAGAAGGAGATTAGGATATGCTTCCTTACTTACCGCGAACAAAAAAATTTCACCTCAGTAAAATTTCGACCTTCCCATTTCACAAAATGAAAGAACCTAGCTATGAAGACCTCATCACAAAAACCATCGATGACCGGGATTCGGAGCTTCAAAAAATCAACCGCGCTGTATGTGTGCTCTGACACCATGTTGCCGGATAATTGCTAGACAGCGACTAACTGAGTACGCAGATATTTGATAACCCCGAGCTGGGATTTCAGGAATTCAAAGCCCATGACAACCTGGTAGAACTTCTCCGATCATTGAATTTTGAGGTGACTCCACACGCGTACGGTGTTGACACATCGTTCTGTGCCGAGTACGGGAGCGGCGGGAGAGTTGTCACATTCAATGCCGAGTACGATGCACTGCCTGGAATTGGACATGCTTGTGGCCATAATCTCATTGCAACTTCCTCCCTCGCAAGTTTTTTGGGAGTAGCAGAAGCACTGAAACAAAGTGGTGTTGTGGGGCGTGTCCGACTGGTTGGTACGCCCGCCGAAGAGGGAGGCGGTGGTAAGAATATTCTCATCAAGGCAGGGGCATACAAGGACGTGGATGCCTGTTTCATGAGCCATGCAGGGCCAAGCCAGATGATTTCTGATCCTAAGGTTACGGGCACCGCTTATGGTACCTCACTCGCCATGGCTAAGTTTACTGTGTCTTTTTCGGGGAAGCCCGCGCACGCTGCTCTGGCGCCCTATCAAGGTGTTAACGCGCTGGACGCTTTAACCCTCGCTTATAATGCAGTCAGCATGTTGCGGCAGCAGACAAAGGAGTATGACCGTATCCACTTCGTCATCGATAAGGGTGGAGACTTCCCTAACGTCATTCCTACCAAGGCATCGAGCAGCAACCAGGTCAGGAGTGCGACTATGAAAGAGCTTCGAGAGCTGAAAGAGAGGGTGATGAAATGTTTTGAGGGGGCTGCAATCGCGACTGGATGTGCTATGGAATCTAGAGAGTGCGTTGTTGTCTCGTGGATAGCCTATGTCGAGTGTGGTTGTTCATACTAAAAGCTGCTCTCTAGTATCCTTGAATATGCCGACTTGCGACCTAACAAGTCTTTATGCTCCATCTATAGAGATGAGATGGCCGCGATTGGCTGGCCGGTTGACTGCGACTTTACACGTTCCTCCCCGGGTCCTGGATCCACTGATCAAGGTATGCCACTGAATTTTAAACTCGTCACGAGATGGTGCTGACCTCTTCCTCTTAGGAAATGTATCCTATGCCTGTCCTGCATTCCACAGTGGATATGCTATCGAGACCCAACCGGGTTGTTATAACCATACTGCTGGGTTTACAGCCGCCGCAGGAACCAATGATGCTTACCGCAAGGCAATCGCTACTGCTAAAGGAATGGCTAGGGCGGCTTGGAAAGTGCTAGTTGATGATGATGTGGCGAAGAGCGTATGGAATGCATATAGAGCAGATACTGAAATTCATGAAAATCCATTGTAGAATGGGGGGTGTCCTCAAAGAAAATGAAAAAAAAAAAATAGTCCTGGAAAGACTCATGGAACAAAGAACCAAACAGTGCCTGGTCTAACATTTAACGAACAGGTTGTCATAAAAGGAGACACGTAGCCGCCATACCCTAGTAAGTAGGAGAGCTTTCATCTAAATAGTGATTTAGAAACAACCATGTTGTTAGTTTTGTACAGGTTTGGCCAGTGGTCGATACTCAGGCTCCCACATCTGAACGCGAATCCATTCCTCCAAATCGTTTTCCTTCTCGGGAATGCACTCCTGCTGAGCCAGCCCCTGCTCTAGAGCCGAACAAATAACTGCTTTGGCAATATTCACACTGAGCTCTCTCACATCTTCAACGTCTGGTAGTAGGGGTTTATTGGGATCTTGTAAAGCGGGGGCTTTGGAAGCTAAGGCCTTCGATGCAGCTACCACCATTTTGTCGTTGAGATATCGCGTTCGAGACAGAACAGCTCCGAGGCCAATGCCAGGGAATGCGGTCGAATTATTACATTCCGCTAGGGGATGATTAGTGATACTGTTGCAACACTGGTTGAATTGGGGTAGAGTGATAAATTGAAAATACGGACTCCGGCTACGTACCGATTTCCTTGGTAACACCGTTATAGTGAACTGGAGGAAACGGGCTGCCAGTTGCAACCAAGGCCCGTCCTTCTGTCCAGTTAATAAGATCTTGTGGGCGTGCTTCGTGTAGGCGAGTTGGATTGCTCAGAGGAAAGATGATCGGACGGTCAACATGTTGAGCCATAGCTCTTACGATGCCCTCAGTGAATGCGCCAGGTTGCGTTGAAGTACCGATAATAGCATGAGGTTTGACTTTGTTCACTACAGCCAATAGGTCAAGACCCTCACCATCCATCCATTCACTGTCGTGCCTGGCAAAAGCAGCCTGGGCTGGCGTGACATTATCCTGTTGGGACTGGAGGAGAAGCCCATTCTTATCAATGCACCTATTATTTTCTCATCGTTAACCGTAGTCCCGCAAGAAGCTCATCATAGGGGCTGTGCGTCATACCAAAGCTGCTCCCTGGCCTCTTCCTTGGACTTTCCTGATTCAGTGGCAATAGCATCACTTATTTGATCTGCAATGCCCATCCCCGCAGATCCTGCCCCAAAGCATACGATTCGAGCTTCATCCAGCTTTACATTGCTCACATGTAGTGCGGTCATGAGAGCCGCCAGGGTAACACAACCCGTTCCTTGGATATCGTCATTGAAGCAGGGTATTTGGGTCGAGTATCGGTCTAGAATTCTTTTTGCGTTTTCTCGACCAAAGTCCTCACTAGAGAAAAGTTAAGGGTGTTTTTCAATACTGAATTTGCTGGGTCTGGGATTGTACATACAAGTGGATATAAGCGTTGGGAAATTTCTTCCTTGCTGCCCGAACGAAGCGGTCGACGAAGTCATCATATTCCTCGCCTCTGACGCGTTCCTGCTGAAGACCAAGGTACAGGTCGTCTTGAAGTAGTTCTTTGTTCTACATAGTGCATAAGCATCAAGAGATGGTAGAGAGTTTGTTTCTTTTGTTGTAACCTACATTGGTACCGCAGTCAAGGACCACCGGCAGCTGCCTGGACGGGTGTATTCCTCCACAAACCGTGGTGATAGCCAGTTTTGCGACTGCAATTAAAATGGCACCTACGCCCTGGTCTCCGATGCCCAGTATCTTCAAAAGGGAGTCAATATTTGATGAGATGAAGTGCAAAAGTCTCTAGTTGGATAGTTTTGAATTACCTGCTCCCCATCACTCACAACGATGTAATCGATCTCCTCGTCCGAACAGAAATTAGCTAGGCTTTCATCAATCTGATTTTTGTCACGTATATTCAAAAAGCAACCCTCCGGCTTCCGGAATAGGCGCGAATAATTTTGGATTGCATCGGCTTCTGTCGGGGTATATATGACACCGAACATCTCCTTGAGATGGGTTTGCAAAAGCTAAGATCTCAAAGTTAGCTCGAAGACGAATGCTTTTACTGCCTGTGGGAGCTATAGTGACCTTGTAGTACAAGACTTCACTCTGAGCTTTCAGACTAGCCATAAAGGTATTTTTAGCGAGGTCGCTGGATCGACTCCTGTACTGCTGGTATGCTCTCTCCACCTGCTCTTCCAACGTTTGTATATTCGGAGGTAGAAGCCCGTTAAGTTTGAACCTGCATCTTTCCTCGTCCGGAAATGCAGAACCCTTGTTATATTGTGCCGTATGCAGTAGTGCCATACCCTATGCCGATCCTATTAATGAGCGCTCTAGTGCGACCATGAAGGACTATTACTACCTCGTAAGGACATTCTAATGGACCATGTGCGGTCCGCGGTAGATGTTTGAATTCAGACCAATCCATTGTGGTGTACTGTATTAACGACAAACGATAAATCTGTTGTCACTTGAATTGCTTTCTGAGAACGTAGAGGATTACAGCAGCCTGAATCATGCCTATATAGCTGGGCGGCTACCAAGCACCTACCTATGGATCCCGCTTTATCGCCGCGATATTACTGGTGGAGCAGTGTATAACGTCATTGATCTCTGGCTATATGGGTGAATCATGCAATAGCGCTGGCGGATGGGACTCCTGTTGGACAACTTGCTCTGTATATGTCAGACCATATTGCAGTCTTAGTGCTTACGGGCTGCATCCTTCGTTTATCTAGGAGCCTCTCAATGAAAAAATGTGGGTAGATGGATGGTGGATAATCGTCGATGGCCGCCTCTTAAAAGCGAGGAAAAAAGCTTAGCGCCAGTCAGCCCCACTTCAGGCACCCGGATCTGGCGGCCTGAACTCTACTGGCTATGCATTTGTTCATCTTCGAGGTGTGTGGTTTGTCATTTCATGCCTTTCTAGACGCATGCCTGCATAGTTCTTTGAAAGTATTTCCTTTCGTGGGGTACAAAAACCCATTTCCACTTGCATTGGGTTCTTATGGGAATTATTGCCTGCTACTAGGTACAGTACATCGGTACCTGAACTTCCAGGTATCATAGATATCGACACGGCACAATCTCATCAATTATGGTGTATGCGTTCACCAGGCTCCAAACTCTCCCTTCCGCCACATATATACTCTCACACATGAAATCACATCATAGCCATAACAGCAGCAGCAAGGGCCGGTGCGGCGGTAATAAAGGCCGCTGCAGGGCCGACAGCCGCTGCGCCCGGTGTCTCCGTCGCCTCGGGCGAGCTTAACTTGGACACTCCGTCCGTGACCATCATCGCCCAGAAATCAACCTCGTCCGTTGCGAAGGTTGATGAGCTTGAAACACTGCTAGCAGCTTCTACGCCGGTCACAGAACCGGTCATAGAAATACTCCAGGAACAGGATGCGGACTCCATAGATGTCGTGAAGGAGCACTCCATGGTCTCAACCACCGTAGCAGAGGCATCGTCAGAGATGTAGGTGTAAGTTCCATCCAAGTTCATTGTTGTCTCGCCCTGAATGAGAGTCATAGGGTTTTTAATAGAGCATGAAGAAGTTGGAGCGTCTTTCTGACAACCGATGGCGTAGGTAGTTTCGATGGCATTGACATTGACGATGCTAGCAGCAGTGCTAGCGATAGGGAGTACTGTAGGGGGGTTTGCGACTTTGTCCCAATCAGGTGCAAACACGCCAACAATAGTGGTGCTTTCGGCTGCGGCGGCAATGCCAGCGAAGGCAAGATGGAGAACCAGGGCGGCACGCATCATAGAAGTTGGATATGTTTGACTGGTCGTGCGATGGGTCTAGCGGTGAGTGCGGAATCCTCGGGATTTTTATCGGTCCAAGAATTCCAAGGTAGGCTTGACCTAGAGGAGGGAGGAGAGGGAAATATCTGTTAAATATGAGCAGTCGTACTCTTATCTTACTAATGACTCGTTCAAATTATTGTCTCACTTTCAAAACCAATGACATTCATCTAGTTGGAGGCGAACCAATGACAGTTCTCTAGAGGGAGGCGAAGAGAGTTGGTGCAAAATTAGGCCATGCTGTTCCCCCACTTTCAAAGTAGCCTCAAGGCGTAAACCCCGGATATGTCCAAACCATGTCTTGGTGAATATCTTGGACCTCCAACACAGCCCCTTTTCGCTTTCTTGGCTTTTTCCATTTCTGCTATTTCCTACTCTGTGTCCAGGCTGCTCGAATTATTGCCGAATATTTCTCTAGAGATTCCCCACATTCGAGGTTTCAGCTCTTGCTTGGTGGATGCGGGCCTAGGGCTCAAGATATTTTGGAGTTTGACAGGTGCGTTTAGGATTCGGGAGTGGAGGTGGCGGGGATTTGGAAGCCATGGAAGTTGGATGAGTCGAGCGCTAAAGAAGCAGGTTTTTAATCTCGCTTAAGAGCCGAGCTCAATAGACAGTTCGGGGTGTTGAATGACAAACACGACTGGTTAGTTAGCAGGGCCTAACAGCTTAGTTCATTTCAACTTGGCGCTAATGATACAAAACCATTGATCTAGTGGATGACTAGTGGTCATCCCCTCCTTACTCCGTAGGCACCAGGTTGGTTGGCAAGCTCGCTCCTACCTAGGCTGCAGTTGAACTCGAAGTTCTTGTTGGTTACCTCAGGCTGCAGAGGTTTGATAATAGTTAGTTGATAGTTTGGCCTTACTAATAACACCTAGCTGGTGCTAAGGTGGGAGGTGCAGTGAGTTAATATAACACCCCCATCTGGACTAGTGTAAGCGTCACTACTTATAAAGTGCTTTTTGTCTGTAAACACATCCCATGGTATGGTTCGTAATATTTATTACTTCAAGCCCCCAGCCATTTTATCATGTTGCAGTGTCTTTATGCTAGTTCTGGCAGATAAAGTAGAATTGAATTTTATGCATCATGAAGCTCCATTGTGTTTTAACTCAGTATCCGCCTCTGGCGTGGTTTATCACCGGTTATCGCCCAATCATATCACAAATTGAACTTATATAACCCTTCTGAGATTACCTATAGGAGTCCAAAATTGGTGCCACTGATGTAGTGATATATTTATTACCTGGGTAGATTTGGGTGGTTGCCAGATAAAATGGTAAGAGGCAAATGATTGCTAAGTAGTTTACCTCGTCTTTAACTATGCATAATAGCTTCATAGGCTTTTTCTATACTTCTCTCTTCTCCTGTGGGTCGTGGTCAACATAAATACCACTGAAGCTCTTTGTGTCTTTCCAATTTCCCAAGCCTTTTCTCATAGCTAACGTAAGTTGGTTGGTTGCTGCATGTAAAATTAGGTAGTGATAAGCATGATATCCGTATTTGAACTAGCCTATTTCTATCGATGATGGGGGGTGTTAATCCAAACATCACTTTTAATTCTCAACACTTTGTCGTCCCCCAACTATACTTCATATAACATATCCTTTTTATCCCATCCTCTTCCATTTTGATTCCTTCCATTACACCCTCTTTAGATGCTCCAAGTGCCTCACTTCAAAAAGCTGGAAGATTCCTATCCAAATGGCTAAAGAAGGCGGCCAGTTTCAAATAGTGCTATTTCTGGACAGTACATTTTCGTTTGATATTTTCAAGAAGTGTAAGCGCCCATACGCGCCAGCTAATATAATTAACCCATGATTGTTAAGTTTCTTAGTTGTAGGGATGACACGTTCTCGTTCCAGCGCGACTAGAAGAAAGAGAGATGATAACCAACCAGGAAGAAGGGTGCTTGTAACCGCACGGGCATTTATATACACTAGGACTACACATTTTGCTTCCTTTATTTCTTCAGCTGAACGGTCATAGTCTCTCGAAAGGAATAAGGATTCTTGTCTAGTGACACGGTCGGCTGCAGTTCAATCCACGCACATTTACTCGTACGCACTTGGTAGGCGAAACGAAGACGCACATTCAGAAATATTACACATAGCCCTTCGTACTGTGGCAAGGACCTGGCAAAGGGCCGTGGTGAGAGGCTTTTGGTGATAGGATGGTGCCCAGATATGGTACATCCAGCGATCGATGCTCCTTAGACGCTGCATGCCTAATAATGCGTTGTTCTACCCCCTCGAATGAGCTGCGATACGTCACTAAAGGAAAACAAACCGATATGGAGGTCACTGATTGATTAGTTAAGAATGGAAAATCTATCCTGAGTATGGGGCTTGTAAGTAAGTGCCATGGAGTCGGTTCTATTTCAAGCCCTCAAATCAAAAGAATGCCCCATATATCTCCAAGTGGTTTTCCCTGTGAGTATCCCAATTACTCATCGTTGGAGAATGAAAGATAAGGGGCCAATATTAGAGCACTTCTAGACACACGGCAAAATTCAAACTTGAAAGCAAGTCGTACTTGGCGATGGAAGCAGGGGAAGTACGTGAGAATAGGTAGTGCCTTTCTCCATTCTACAAGCGAATGTAGAATCAGTCCTGAGTGAGAGCTATCAATCCACAGGAGCATATGAACAACAATCAAACTCTGCCACAAGATGGTTTTAACTATCTGCGGCGCTCATCACTCACACCTGGCTGCAGATTAGAGTGTGGCCACGGCCCTCTAGGATCCGAAAATGAGTTTGTTAATTGCGCTACAACTTCTTCCCTGTTTGGGGTCATCAACACCCCTGTATCAGTGTCTGCGGCGCACCCATTGTCAACTGCGACGCGGGAGGGACTTGTGGCTCCTTCCATTTCTTTGATGGAACCAACTCTCTAGCCACACACCTAGATGATTTGGTTGCTGAAGGCTGGCAGGTGTCTATGATAGTCACCAATGTTATTCAGTCTGTTGCTACGTATGGATTTTGGCCCCTTACTTATTTACATGAACTTGCTGTAAATTCTATATTCTGAGGATATTATGCCATCTGAGTTGGGGAAATGTGTAAAGTACATTTGAGAAAAGGAAATAACGAATACCCAAAACCGAAACCGAGACCAAAATCGACATACCCGATGGATCTATTAAGCACTCGGTAACTTACAGTGGTCCTTAGTATTGAAGGGGGTAAAATCTTTCACGATATTATCATAGGTCCCTTTAAAGGACGTATCTGGCTTAACGAGCCTTGATCTCAGACGTCGAAACCTCATGGAGTCGGTTGTGGTGCTGTTTGTGGAGGAGCCCAAAGAGACTATTTCGGAGTTTTCTAGGTGGCGATCGCAGCTCCCACCAGGGAGGATTGTATTGCCAGCCATCATCTCGACTGTGAAATACTGATGAAAGATGTTTACCCAATTTTCTTGAATACCAGGAAAGCCCCCTGGGTTGACGCTGTCATAAACAGCAACCACTGTATTCTGCGCAACATTCTAATAGTCTGTTAGAATCACACGTCCACTAACAGTGAGTGTCTCGAGGCGACCTTACCTCTACCTGGTTTGTGCGTGCATAGTCATCGGGAACGTTGGAGTCTTGGTCATAGCTATCTAACCAAACTTGGCTTGCTAGTCCATCGGTTAATCATCAGGCCATGGGGATGGTTAGAGCAAATAGAAGACCAGGGCATAAACTGACAGGATAGAGTCTCTCCATATGCACCAAGCAGGTCAAGGCTATGGCCCGTCTCATGCAGCGCCACATCGACGTTGGAGCTTGTTTCCCCGGAGAATGCGATGTTCCCGTTGGAGTTGAAAGCCCAGTCAACCCCTGGTATAGTCAGAACATGACGGACCTGTTTCCTTTCATTAGCTCCTATCTATGCTACCAGACGGAATTGATATCTCGTACCCAACTGCGCATCCTAACAGGGAGCTGCCCGAATGTCTCGACTGTAGTCCCAATATCTTCGGAAGAATCTTTGTGTCGACAGAAAATCCATGGATCTCCACACTGTGCGTATTGAATGGTTAGTCTCTATTCTCCTCTGAAGCGACGGCAGGTCTTCTTACATCGGTATAATACACATTGTAAACCTCAAAGTCGCTTGGGCTAAGTGTCTGATCCTCAGCAATACTCTTGCAATCCGCGGGAATCCAGCCACCCGACCATTGTTCCCAGTAGGATTGGGCAGGTAGTAGGTTTTCCGTATTTCCAGGCTTGAGATAATCCAAGTTGGAAGTTAGAGCGGGTTTGCTCAGATCCTGGGCCTTGACAACGGCGGCGAGGAAAGGTAGGATGGCAACGATTTTTGACATGATTAATATGGCGAGATATGATAGCGGAATCGAGGGCTCAATAGGAAATGCGAGGGTTTATACTGATTAGCGATTATCCGAGTCTTGAATTTGCTGTTGGAGGCGACCAACTTATATAGACGGCCAGGCCAATTCTTACATGCAATTGCCTTGTTAACATCAACAGACTCCGCCCTGTAGCCTGGGCTTTCCAAGCAGGCTGTTCCGTTTCGAGAGGCAGTGCAGTACTGCAGCCGCTTCCTGCAGGCTTAGTACTAACCTCATAAAGAGCGCTGATCTCCCAGAACCAACATTAAGCCTATAATTTACTGGTGCTGTCGTAAGTCGAAACGGCCCCCAATCCTTGGCAGGTCCCGATCGAACTAATTTTGATGCCAATTAAAGACAAGATTATCGCTATAATAAATCATTACAATTGGTGAGCAGGGACACAGCCCCGGGTGCGGGTGCCGCGTCGATCAATACCAAATGTAATTCTGACCCGTGAAGGATCCCCCTGCTTATTTGTCTTATGCTGTATTATGAGGAAATGTCGCAGCCGTCGAGGTGCCCAAAGGATCTAAATACAATCATTCTACCAAGCCCCACTGTGCTGAGAAACTTCTCTTCGATCCAACATGATTTCGGAGGCATGATCTAACTGCTATTTTTCCCGCTACCTAGTAATCGTGGGCAAAATTAGCAGCAAATGAAAGCAAGGTCGAGGGATTTTTTCCCTCATTTCGGCATATTTCTGAGGACTGAGGGTTAGCGTCATGGGTCCTAATGTAGGCTAAGTTAAGTGCTTATGCCCACAAATAACAACGCCGTTGAATAATTTGTATGGATTCCTAGCCTCTACAGCCAGCCCTTCCATCTGTCTCTAGTGAACCCACCCAGGTCTGCTGGGGTCTTACTTGGAGTACACGGCACACTAGTAGAACAGCAGTTGGGTCCATGTCCACCAATGAATCCCTACACATATCGCCTAGGTTCTGCTCTAGGTCACAAATAACAGCTACGACCTAGTAATAATAAGCTCTAGCCCTCAATTGTGGGGACTGATGAGGTAGCGACATAAAAAAGGGGGAGGGTATCGATTGCCGATTGTGGAAAGGCTTTTCACGCCAGTTGGTACTTGCTTCTATTACCGATATGTCAACAATTTAGGATGACACCTACAACACTAGGTCACCAGCCTTTTCGTCTTAAACTTGACACACCCCCATACATAAGATCATCGCATTTCATTACTTTGTTTCATCAATCCGTACCTTTGTGTAGAAAGCACTTTGAAAAACTCACTTCTAAAGAAAATAGGTACCTAGGGCTAAACCAAATCATCTGATATGAGCACACTATAATCGACTATAAATCGAGTCTCTTATAGCATCCACCATTCTTGAAAGATATATCTCCAGAACAGGTTGCCAAGCGGATTGCATTCTCAATGCAGGTTGTCGCATCATCCCCTTCTTCCCAGGGCCAGTGATCTACCCGAATTAGTTATGTTTTAATTTTATGAGGCTATAATTCAACACATACAGTGAAAGTTCAGATCCAGGCCTTCCATATAACGAACCTCGCCCGTCTCAGGATTGTGAAGGTTATATCCAAGGTAGTTACTGCAACCCTTCCAGTCATTATTTCCGAGATAGGCGACATTGGATGGATTCCTTTTGCACTGAATAATAATATTATCAATGATGCCTCTGCACCAGCCGCCGTCGATGTTGCTCTGTCCGGTGGGCTCAATTCTGACGACGTAGTTAAGCCAGCCTTCATACTCGTCATCTGTAAAATGTGGTTATTAGTTGTAATGTAGATGGTCAAGGGAAGAGAGGCGACATACGAAAGTCATAGTAGCAGTCGACATCGGCCCAGAAGAACTGGGCCCAGTCGCAGTCTTCACTACGTTTGATGAGTTTAGAGTTTTCAGGGGCGCTGATGTTACAGTTGGCCGTTAAGATATGGGAAGCCGCTGAGAATAGAAACGCAAGCTTCTTGACGGCGAACATGTTAACGGTTATAAATCTGACAGGGTAGAATAGCGATGTCAATGACGATGGAGGGTAGATTTGGCAGCTTGTATTCCGAGAATAATTCCTACAGCATCCACAAGACGGCATGCGACTTTATAGTAGTGCCAAGTCCCGGAAGTATGATAAAATAAAACTGTGATGCAGAACATGCCCTTGGCATTTGGGCTGTATCTTTGCGGCCCCATGATAGAAGAAACTTTAACCCCCTGGCATTGCCGGTGGGCCCTGAGACCAGCCAGTCTATGTAAATTCTGCTTGCAGGATAAAGGCAAGGATTTCTTCCCTTGCCAAGCTCAAGTGGATTACCACGATAGGCGTAGTACCCGTAACACCCCGAGGTAAAAAGTGGCTCAGATGCTTCATAACCTATAACCACCCGGCTTGGCTGTCTATTTTTGTGCTCTTGAGGTAAAATAAGCCCATATTCACATGTGGATTAAGAAAAGCTAATCCTAACCCCCAGGCAGTGTATTCCATTCCCTTGAATTGTATTTCCAAAAAAAAGACAAACTTCGACTATGCCTCCTCTATTTATGGTCAGTTGTAAAGTTTCAATCATTCAGAGCTGAACACTATCACTGTTTCCGGGTCCTGTGCACATTGGGGGCGACATTAATAAGGATTTAATATCATGGACCAACCGTATTATATACTATAATCTATATAAGATGCCTAGCGGCCACTGAAAAAGAAAGAGAACATTTCATTCCACAACATGATAAAGATATACAAAGTACTACCAGCAGCTTCACCAAACCTCTTCATAAAAATCTTTCTGTGTCTAGTTACATTCTTTCTCTATTACTTCATTATTCTCATACAACCACATCTACAAGGCACCATGAAGCTGCATTTGTATCTGGTAAGCTCTCTCCCATGAACCTCCGTCACAATTTAGCAGCTGACGCCGAAAGCTCCCATTCCTCACCGTTATATCTTCTATTGCTGCAATTGCCATTCCCTACCCCGAAACTGCAGCTAGCCATGCTCCAGACCATATCGTTATTAAAGAACGTCAAACCGCACCAGACACAGATATCGGTATTCGAATGGGCAACATTCGCGTCTGGACCTCCAACCGTAACAATCGCTTCCAGTTCAGGGTTCTGGGTGGGCTGCGACTTGTTTCCCACATACGTGCCTTGTGGGAGGACAACGGGGCGCTCATGGCGCAAGGGTTTTTTGCAGATTTCATCAATACATATGATGCCATCTTAACTGGATTCAATCTTGACGAGAAATTTCTTGCCTTGTATAAGGATCACGCGCTAGGCGGGATTGTGGGGTTTCAGTTTGAGGTGAGATCAAAGACATAAATACAACTATACGAAGGTCCTGACTAGCTGATACGGATTGGGCAGTGCTTTGACAACACTCAGGAGTATTATGAAACTGTCATTTATACCATTCGGAGTTATTTCCAAGATAACAACAAGATTCAGGTTGAGGTATACCCCGTCGAAGATGCGTTTGCTATTGGCTCCGGTGGGACACTGCATGAAATCCCAATGAAGCGTAATGAAGGCACTGCCCTGAAGGAGAGGCAGCACATCTGTGAATGGTATGATTTGACAAGCTTGTTTCACCCGGACATGACATGGGATCCATATGCAGATATTTATGGGATTCCCATGTGCCTCACGGCCCGGAGTGGGTAAGATATAATAGGGTTAAATGTTACAACTTAAAGCCAGGAGTAGGATAGACGCACTATTTCGGCGCTATCTATTTTGTGTTGTTTGGCCTTGGCTTCTAGGCTTCTACTCGAAGATTATTCTAGTCCTTCATGTTGTCAATATGACAAGTTGTACTGATCCTACTGATCCCTCGTCGATAAAATAATTCTCAAATTTCCATAACCATTACTCCTATCCCATATACCATATAAGGTGCGAAATGGCGATCCGAAGTCAAAAGCAAATATTGTTGTGCTCACTTCGGATGCCTTCCCAGCCTACTCAGACATCCCCTCCGAGAGCCTCCAACAAGTCAAGAGAGCCTGACCGATTCCTTTAATTTCCGGACAGACGTTGTGTTGAAAGAATTCATCAGGCTGAAAAGTGGGAAGAAGGTGATATTAATCGCGTTGGTTTTCTGCAGCTCCTTCAATGCGGCTACGTGTATTCCTACAACAACAGCCAAACTCCTAGACTTAGAGAATATCAGGCGAAGGTAGCATCTTTGCTAAAGAGGAATCAAAACCTTGTGTTCAAACTAACAGATTTGCTGCTGGTGTTGTATTCATAGGTAACTAGTTTTGTCCGTGAACGGCCACGAGATATATTTTCACCACCCGCAGTCTCGGGGTCCCATAAAAGTCTCAGGTCACAGGATAATTGCTAGATTAGTATTTTAAATTATGTGCTCAACGAGCCTTTTTCGGAAAAGGACGACGCTCATTGTCGGATGATTTAGCCTCCTATCATGGGTGTTCGATATAGGGTAGCATACCGGGTCTAGATTGAGGTAGAGAGGGAGCAACCCATGGTTCACGTAATGGTGGTTAACCATCATGCCATTCCCATCTATTGATATCTCAGAGTTGGGAAAACTCAGGTCTTGGGCGATATGAAGTCATCGCATTATAAAAGAATCTAGAAGTTGCCCTATTAGGACCGCGTCTTTCTCTCTCTTTCTCTCTTTTCAACCTTCCCGGGTCGTTGATCAGAGAACATACATGTGCCTATTACTCTAATGACGAACTACTCGAAACAAGGTCCTAGCTGAAAAAAAATTCTAAAAATTCAAAAAAAAAGAAAAAGAAAACCAAAAACTTTGACAGGGGATGAGTATCCTAGATATCGCACTAGGCGTCGTCGCTTTCCTCTCCGTTGTTTTGTATGAGCTTTTCTGCTTCCCGTGGTTTGTGATGGTACACTACTAGGTAAGAACAAATCCCACGAGATCGATCGTGCGTCGTGACAATATTGTCTATTATTGGCCTTTTACTATGGTCGGAGCCAATCCTGGGGCGAAGAAGAAGTCGTTAAACCCCCTACGATGGGGTCAACAACGATCAGAACCCTCGGTGGAATGCCCGATCAATATCCTACTCACGAACGGTCGGTTCCCTGTCTCGCTGGACCTTGCGCGACAGTTCGCTCACGCCAGATGTCGCGTATTCTGTGTTGATCCAATGAGATTTCATATTTGTCGGTTCTCCAAGAACGTTGTGGCGAGCAAAGTGGTGCCGGCGCCGCGGACGAATAGTCAGGGTTACGTGAACGGCGTGAAGGAAGCCATTCGGCAATGGAACATAAATCGTGTGATACCTGTTCACGAGGAAGAGTTTTGTCTCGCGGAATCAAGGGATCCGGAAATCTTAGATAAACTCTATGCGCCGTCGTGGGACATTCTTCTACGTCTGCATAGCAAATGGGGTTATGTGAAGATGATGCAACGATTCGGGCTTGATATCCCCGAAGCGCATCTCTGCAGGAGTATGGACGATGTTCGAAAACTTGACCCCGAGAAGGAATGGGCAGTGAAACCGGTCTTCGGTCGCGCGAACACGAATGTTCATCATCTGCGCCCGGGTCAAGGGGTTCCTTTTATCCACATCGATGACGAGACGCCATATATTGCACAGGAGTGGATATATGGAGAACGGTACTGCTCATATAGTGTATTTGACCATGGCGCCCTGAGAGCACATGGGACCTATCCAGTGCTGGAGACAATCGATGGCAGTTCCTGCGTCTATTTCCAGGCCTGCGAGCACGCGAGGATCAAGCAGTACGTGGAACGACTGGCAAGTCACTTGTACCCGCTCCATGGTCAGATTGGCTTGGATTTTGTTGATACTGGAAGTCGCCTTGTTACCTTTGACTGTAACCCCCGAGCGACGAGCGGGATTCATCTCTGGTCGGGCACCCCGTGCCTCGCCTGGGCCTTTACAGACCAACTTGAAGAGGAGTTTATTGGCCCTCCATTCTCGTCTAGAAACCATGGTGTGAAACGAGAAGTACTCTCGGGCATGTTGATGTGGGAGCACAAGAATGTCACTCTCAAGCGATATTTAAAGCACCTATGGAGATTGGTAAGCACGAGGGATATCGTGTGGAAATGGTCTGATTTGATGCCCTCGCTGGCATCTCCATTTCTGCTCATGTACTACTACGCTCTATGTAAGCGACACAACCTCACACTCCCGGATCTATTCCAATGGGACTTGATATGGGAGCCTACAGTTGCCTCTTTGGAGCCTATCAAAACCAGTGCAGAGGATGGGATGGGGAACTCTGATAAATCAAGGTAGAGAAGGCTTTCAATTATCGTCGGATCTTGGCTTTCCAGCTTGGAGTCTCCCAGTCTTGCTGTATATTCTGCTCCGCTGCTACGTAGGTAGCCTCATTCTACCCTCTTGCATAAAATTAGCATTATCTGATTACATCATGCCGGGTTTTAAGTTTTCAGTTTCAACAAACTGTTGTTAAGTGGAAACCAATGAAATAGAATTACTTGCATAGCGCCACCTCCATGCAAAGTGTGGATTGTACCATATTTGCAGGTTCTCTCTTCTGGTAGAAGTTTGAACATTTGCCACGCCCTGCCTCACGGAAAGGGTTATCAATCGTGCGTATATATTAAACAAAATTACCAAGCTAAAGGTATTGTAGCCTATTTGACACGGTCGGGATGGCGCTGGAATCCGTCATTATGCCCTACCCTAGCCGGCTGAGCTTCATGGAGGGTGTTGATCTCAGTTGGAAGCTCCTTTCAGTGTGTATGTGATGATCAAAAGATTTCCCTGCGAGCTAGTTTTCCGCCGAGAGAAATCCCTCAAGCTCCAGATGAAGTGACTATAGAACTAACATCCCCTAGTGCTTACAGGCTGCGTCGCTGCTGTGAATTTTCCGTTTCGAGGAAAGGGTGGATTGAAGACATATCGAGCTCATGTCACCCATGCAGTTTTGCGAAGATTGACCCAAACTCTGACTGTACGCCAGATTCAGTGAGTGGCAATGCTTCACCCTTCACCATCCCGTTGAGATAGATGTAATTACGTGACGGCATAGAAACTAACACCGCTATTTTGTGCAGAATGAGTACTACTGCTGCATCCTATAAGCGATTTGCACGGTCAAGGGGCGTTCCAGCACGGACATCGTCCTGGGGAAAGACAGGGCAGGGCCACTGGATTGGGAGTAGCGAGGCCAGAAATGTCTTAGTTTGGTTTCATGGTATGTGATCCACACCACTCGCACATATTATATCTGCCTGGGAGCGTACTGATTAGCATGTTTGTTCAATAGGAGGTAATTACTACTCGCCTGCGCACCCTGCTTACTTCGATTTCCTACACGGCATCGTGAACGCCGTTTGTGAAACTGGGAAAGACTTTGCGGTGTTTGTGCCGTCGTACACATTGGCACCCCATGCGCAATATCCATCGCAGTTACGCGAAGGACTCGATGTCTTGCGTTATCTTATCCAAACTGAGGGTAAACGGGCAGGTAACATAGTGCTGGGAGGTGATTCTGCAGGGGGTAATCTGGCTCTGGCGATTCTGTCACATCTCTCACACCCACACCCGGAAATCCCCGATCCTCCTCTAATACATGAGCACCTATCCGGAGCACTTATGATGTCTCCATGGGTTACCTTTGATCAGACCTGGCCGTCAATCCAGAGGAATAAGAATCGGGACTGTGTCGCTATGGTTCCGTCTAGTGTGAGCGCAATGCCTTTTCTTGGTGACCGACCGGCTGATAACTACAATGAACCATTAAGAGCGCCGATGGACTGGTGGACAGGAGTGAAAGTTCGGCAGATGCTGGTTGTGGCCGGGGAGTACGATATCATGGTTGATTCGCACCACGCATTCGCGAGAATTCTGACAGTAAGGACCCATTTTCTTTGATGCTCTGAAGAGGATTTCATATTCCACAAAAAATTAGTATAATATGAGGGCTAATGTAAATTATAGACTGCAAATCCCTCAAACACTCAAGTTGTGGTTGCAGCCGGTGAAGGGCATGTTGCCCCCGTCCTCGACTTGATGATGGGTGATAGGTCCGAGTTTGAGTCCACTAGAGAGATCAAGAAGTGGCTTCTGTCACTGTTCTAGAATACGAAATGGAAATAATTCCCCCGGGGGGAAGAAGGGGGGGCGGGGGGCTTTTACTCTCCTTTTAGTTTCGAGCTCTTAACTCCACCAAATTTGATAGAATAATCAATGTCAAATATCGGCAAGCACTGGATTGGAGTGCAATAAAACATCCTGGAAGAATCAGTTCATCGTTTCATTTACCAACTAACCTCTCGCAATATGCATGTTTCATGGTAGAGGATCTTTAGGGTATTGAGCCCTCTGGAATGTAAATTATTCGTAGGAGACGGTATATTTTGAAGATTATGGGGCCCGAGACCTGCTGCACATGAAATAATCCTGCAGCAACTTTCCAGTTAGACTGAATGAATGGCCGTCTAATTTACCATTCAATCACCAAAGTTCATCGCTTGTATAAGTTGTTTAATCCACTTCCGGACGCAAATGCTAAATCCTAAGGAGATGAGTCTATCAGGCTGGGGGATCCATCGTGTTGGGATAACATATATAGACTTACCGTCAACCATGTCGGGAGAAACGAACTAATAAACCATCCCATTGAAGCGATCTTCCCCCTCCATATCATTCCATTATGGCCCCCCATCACATCATTCACCACTCCCCGCGCATATATTTCTGGCGACATAGCAATCGGAAGGTACTTCGCGCCGCTAGCTGTCTCAGCGATATCCTTGGAAGCCAACTTGTAGTATGAGCGCTCCGGCAATGCTTCGTTGGGAGAATTTTCAAATATTTTTGTGCCCACGACTCCAGTCATGATTGTGATGACCCGGACGTCTAATGGAGCGAGCTCCAGCCGGAGTGTTTCACTATACATTCTTACGGCGGCTTTTGATGCACCGTAGAACGCTAAACGGGGAGGTTTGTTTATCAGGTTACTCCTGTATCCTCAAAATGGGAAAGCGAGAATTCATTTTAGGAGGATACGTACCACCCCAAGGGGCGTGCAAAACACCAGAAAGGGAAGCATTATTTACAATAACCCCCTTAGCAGCAACAAGGAGTGGCATAAAGCCGTGTGTGAGATAGACCATACCCCAAAAATTGACATCAAACATTTTCTTCGCATAGTCCAGGTCGGTGTCCAGTGCGGGATAATTGAGATTTAAACCGGAATTATTTATTAGATAGTTCAGCCGGCCCTTACCACCGGTTTTAGCAATGACGGTCTGCAGCGCCGCATCGATTTCTGAGCGTGACTCCACGTCAACCTCAAGGAGCGTTATATTCGGTCGGCCTGCAAGATGTGACATTTTCTTCAGGGAGCGCGCGGTGGCGAATACGTGTAGACCACGCTCAATGAAGGCTTCAGCTAAGGCAGATCCAATGCCTCCTTCGCTACACCCGGTGATAAGCACTGTAGGGAGGGTGATGAACTTTGCTTCTCTAGATGCCGTCATGGCGTCAGTAATTGAGAAATGGAGACCGCCCAAGACGCTCTCTATACTATGTAGGAAGTAAATATGAGGTGGTAAGGGGCCGGCTTAGTGCTCATGCTCAAGGTGGAAGTGATATATGAGAAAGTGAAAAAAGAGAGAAGGAAAGAGAAAGGGAGCGGGAATGCGTTTAGGGAGCGGTTGGGGTTAGTGGAATCAAAGCCTCGCTCAACCCCGACCATCCCATGGCTTATGATTCATAAACAGGGATATGTCAAGGCTTTAAGGGGAATAGACATTTATAATAACGGGTCCGCAGTGGAGTACATCCGGGAATGGCGTCGGACAATTCTCATATGTTTCTCGCTAGATGAGTGGAGGAGGAGCAGATCAATATTCTTGTTGGTAGAGCACTGCCGACTTCGGAATGAGGTAGGATTCTATTCCCTGAGTGTGGGATCCAAGCCAAGCTCCCTAAAATTGGAGAAACATTACAGTAACTCAATAACTATTAATTGTTAAACTAGCCTGGCTACGTTGAAACCCAAGGCCCTCGCGTTGGCTTCTAATGGGTCTTGCCGTCCATTTATCGTCCCTCATCAAATTGAAACTCATTTTTTGAGACATCGGTACACCCAGTTTCCTCGATCATGTTCTTGAGTTCGACAAACATTGCACAATGCCTACCATCCACCGGGTCAGGCAATCCGCTTTGTGTCGTCGATCTCAACCGGTGTCTGGGGCTGGACGGGTGGCGTGGCTAGCGCATCAATCCTTGTGGAGTCGTCAAGGGGAGCCACCACGATCGGTACAAATAGAACAAAAGAGAAAAAAAAGTTTAGAATTAGTCGCTTACCCAGCCTTGACAACGAGTGATGACAACCCATGATGCTATCTGGTCTGCTCATACGCAATCATAATCAACATCATTCACGTCGCATAGCAGCATCCATTCATCTAAGTTATATGACATCCAGTGACTAGGAAGCAAACTTTTGAGAAATTCCGCAGCATGGAATGCGCTTGCAATAAGTACGATAGGGGATAGCCCCCAATAGTGAGTCTGCAAGAGGCTTTAAAAAACCAACAAGGCATTGATCCATGCGAAAGGAGTCTTCGTGGTTAACTCTAGAGTGTCTACGCGTATCAACGCGTACCCCTAGGTGATCCGAGCTGTGATAGCCCTCCGCCTGATGGAGTTCGCTATGGGGACATTCCACGTTAAACTCACCTACCTGGATAGAGTTCTGATGGACTGTCCTAATGACTATGTCTGGTATGTAACAGATTGTCGTCCAGTAAAAATCGACCCGGGCCGCGTCTATTGAATACATGCCTCGTGACAAATAACTTATCGACTGAGATGATTAAAAAATGCGAAGTTTCGGCGATCGATCATGCTGTTTTGTGCAACCTTGTGGACGCCTGTCTCCCGGTGTGGCTGCAGATGAACATGAGCTTATTTAATATGGCCATTTCATTTCACAACCGAGTCAATCATCTCATGACCGGCCTTGAACTCGATCAACAAGTTGGTAGCCGAGGCATAATCTAGCAAAGGTGATTGTTGGTGCGACGCTATTATAATCTGTCGAGAGCTGCTGCAAAATAGCGGGAGAGTGTCCATCTTGCTCAGATGCTGGTTGTCCTGAGTGTGTACAGTATAGGTCTCGGTGTATATGTACTCCGGTGAGCATATGTTAACCTATACAAAACATATCAGTTCTAGTAGAAATATCTACTAAGCGCAACATACAAACAAAGGGCAGATTTATGTCATGATGGATGCCGGCCGAGGTCAGCCAAGGAACGAATTCTTGACAGTCGCGATGACCAGGTCTGGTATGTAACAACTGATCATGTCCCAGTATGACAAATAGCGAAAAACCTTTAATATAGTAAACAAAGCTTTAGTGTAGCTAAACTCACCTTTGACGTGATAGAGCAGCTTTTTCTGACACTGGAGGGGCTAAAAAGCGTACGCGCCGGAGAAAGACCAGGGGGGCAAACAGCGAGATTTAGATTAAATGATGTTTCAGCGCAAGCCTATTTGATTAATTGTCCACCAACAAATGCAATTTCCCCTCAATCTCACTCTTGTTCCCTCTCAGCCAAATAGAATCAACTCATGCCCCTCTTTTTCCTTTTCGTGAGCTCTCAGATCCTTTGATGCCATCCCAAATATCTTACGTACGTCATCCAAGCCATCTTAGACCCTTTCTTCACACAAATAAGGACAGGGATCTTTATTCAGGCCATGTGAATACTGCCCCAGATGGACAGCGTATCCAATCAGTGCCCTGATACTGCATCAAGGATCTCGTGGAGGTGTCATTGCCTTTTTTTATTTCCCCGTAACAATCCATCCCAGTACTACTCCCGTGTCTAACATGAATAGCCTTAAAATGTTTAACATTTCACCCTGGCCCTCACGCTCTATTCATCAATCGCTACACACGCCAACATGAAGCTATCGGCTCTTGCAATGATATTGGGGGCATCTGGGGTGGTGGAATTGGCCCCTCCAGTCTCCGCTTCGGCTCTCCCTGCTAGACAGTCGACGAATCGATTAGTCTTTGCACATTTCATGGTCATTGTGTCGTTGACCCTTTCCATAGATATTGCTGATTCATGCCTGTAGATTGGGATTGTCAGCGATCGCAGCGAAGCGTCCGACTACGATGACGATATGCAGCGCGCAAAATCTTTGGGCATCGACGCTTTTGCCCTGAATATCGGGACTGATTCGTATACCGACCAGCAGCTTCAGCTGGCATATGAGTCAGCCGCTAACAATGATATGAAAGTCTTTATATCCTTCGATTTTAACTGGTGGAACACTGGCCAGGGAGCTGCAGTCGGGCAAAAGGTTGCTCAATACGGAAGTCTTCCTGCTCAACTTGTGGTCGATGGGAAGGTCTTTGTGTCATCTTTTGCAGGTGACGGACTGGACATCGCTGCTATGCGCTCATCTGCAGGGCTAGATATTTTCTTTGCACCTAATTTTCACCCCTCCTATGGCACCAGTCTAGACGAAGTCGACGGCTTGCTAAATTGGATGGCATGGCCGAACAATGGGAATAACAAAGCACCCTCCGCGAGCAGCAATATATCGGTGGCTACAGGCGATGAAGAATATATAAATGCCCTCGGTGGCAAAGCATATATTGCCCGTGAGTTGTCCTCCTTTTCGGGATCAATAGTTGGTGGAGATGGTCTCTATTAACCTGAAACAGCTGCATCTCCCTGGTTCTTCACTCACTTCGGCCCTGAGGTCTCTTACAGCAAAAACTGGGTGTTTCCGTCCGACCTTTTGTGGTACAACCGTTGGCAGGATCTGTTGACGCTGGGTTCTCGATTCATTGAGATAGTAACTTGGAATGATTACGGGGAGTCGCATTATATCGCTCCGCTTAACTCACCCCATACCGACGATGGTGCATCTAAATGGGTGAACGATATGTGAGTATTAATCTCCAGATGCATCCATCCTATCTTCGTTCATATCCTAAATCCTAGTTTGCTTTGTTCCATCTATCAGTCCTACCTTTATCTTATATAGGACTAAATATTGATAGGCCTCACGACGGCTGGCTGGAGATTTCCAAGCCCTTTATTGCAGCGTTCAAGGCAGGCGCTACGTCTGTGAACACTTATATCACTGAGGATAAACTGGTCTATTGGTATCGGCCGGCACCCCGCAGCGTTGATTGCGACAGCACTGACACCTGCATGGTCGCAGCCAACAACGGCAGTGGTAATTACTTCATCGGCCGCCCCAGTGGATGGGAAACTATGGATGACTCGGTGTTTGTCGTCTCGATGCTGACGGCCGCAGCTACAGTGACTGTCAACTCGGGCGGCAACGTGAAAACTTTTGAAGCGCCAGCGGGAGCCAGTTCCTTCACGGTCCCAATGGGTGTTGGATCTCAAGTTTTTACGGTCGCTCGGGGTGGCCAAGACATTCTCTCAGGGACGAGCTTAAAGAGCATCATCAACGGGTGTGTGTGCGGACTCTACAACTTCAATGCATATGGTGAGACCACCCTTGTACCCTTTGGGAGGAACATAGACTAACTATCCTTGTTGTAATATCAATAGTTGGGACTTTACCTTCGGGGCCAGAGGATGCACTCCAGCCAGATGGTCTGCAGAATTTCCTTCAGGGCTTAAAAGTTTCAACTTGCTCAGCAACGCCATCCCTTGGAACAGTAGCACCAACATCACCTCCAGATAGCACTACGACGACAACGACAAGTACAGGGACATTAGAAACTTCCACTACAACTATACCCCCAACGGCAACGACGACCACCACCATAATTACAACGATGGCCACTACAACGACTACAACAACCAGCACCACCAGTACAACAAATACAAAAGTATGTATCGGGGGAACGGGACCAGGTAATTATGTTGGGCTCTGCAGTTTCTGCTGTTATTATGGCTACTGCCCCCCAGGACCCTGCACCTGCACAGCATCTGGAGCACCGGTACCCACCCCGCCAACAACCGGGGTGAATGGCATACCGTTGCCAGGGGAAGATGATTCGTATCTGGGATTATGCAGCTTTGCATGCAATCACGGTTATTGTCCATCTACTGCTTGTACAGCTGCGTAGCATAAAACCATCAATTATTTACTTTACTCCTTGCGTGGACGATTTCATACATATTCATAATCTTGTTCAACACCAAGAGTGCAACGTCCTTGTTTTTTTTTTTTCTTTTTCTCCCTCTTTTCTCTTTATCTTCTCCCTCCTTTACTAGAGAAGGAGGAGAGAGCAGGGGCTAGAGAATAGAGGAAATGCCTTTTCCTCAACTAAGATAGGGCAAATCAAAAACAGTTTGCTACGGTCTATCTATATATCATACCAGCCTTTATTCAATACTCCTCACCACAGTGCAAAACTGTCCTTGGCTCTTCCATGAGTGTTCTCAATAAGCTCTAGACTAAATCACGCTCAGCTTCACGGAGCAAAAACAAAAAAAAAAAAAAAAAGAAAAGAAAACTCAGAGCGGCGCTTGTAAGATCGCAAAGACCACGGCGGGGATAGCGTCGTTCTACACAATGTAACCTGGTTCTTGCTAGGTAGATTACGGCCAACCTCCGAAGAAGAAACGCAGAATTTCCCGATACGGTGCTTGATACCTCAGCGCCTGCTAAAATCTTACCTCCTACTTGTCTTTTATTTTAATTTCAATTTCTTTATCATTTGTTTGCGAGAATTGCATCTCCAATCGCTACGCATTTTTCATACATCCGCTGTCTAGGTTCTTCTTACGCAACAGTTCTGTGTCTTGTTGGACTATAGTATGACGACATAAAAGCACTAAATTCATTTTGGCATAGCAATAGCGTGATCTAAGACATAACCCATCTTTCTTCGTCAAGAGGACATTGGAAAAGAGCCAGAATGCGCGGGCGTTAAAAAACGCCACTAAGCCGCATCACAAGCGACAAAGTTGTTACCACTCGCCCCAGTGTGGGTAATGAGGCCAGCCAACTGATTATTGGAGTTGAAAATAACACGGTCTGGGCCAGGCGAGCCCCCTGTGTACACTACCCAGGAGCTCAGAATCGGGTATTCGTAGTAAGTACCGGAAACAGTGAAATCGAATCCCTCATAGTTGTTGTACACGTGAGGGTAGCTGTTAATGGCGGTGCCACTCTGGTAGAGGGAGTATCCCTTTGCCTGGGCTTCACTGATGTCACTAGCCCAGTAACAGGTGCTTCCACAGGTGTAGACGCAGGTCTCACGCGCTTCTAGGGCGGATTTTACATCGGGAGAGGGGAGAGCGAGGGAGGACGATGAAAGAAGGAGGGGAGAGAGGAGAGTGATGATGGTCTGGATGTGTTCCAAATAAAGGACAGGAATGAGCGTTTGATCATCCTGTCACATTTCCTGAACATATATGTACGTACCTTGAACTGCAGCATTTTTGTCGAACACCAAGCTAGCTATAGCAAAATCTTGAAGTTGTTTGTCTGTAACTTGTTGATACTTTCAATTTTTCTCTTCCTTGGACGGAAATAACGGCGTCGCTTTATAGTCCTCACTCACTTCTTGATGTTATCCATCGGCCTCCCCCGAGGTTACATTGCATAACAATCCATCATCACCATCATGATAATACTAATCAGCATCGTTCGGCCTGATAAGATACTAAAACTAGGCGCGGGGACCAATGGGCTTGAGCCTATTCTTGGCACGTTGTGGCCCTGAAATGGGCGATTGGCTTATATCCTGCCGATCTTCACCCAACACTATCGGCCTAGTACTCGTCACAGAATCTGCACGGCAGCCTCCGCTTCTCAAGAAGGCGGCAGGAGGAGCCTAGAGACCTGCAGCGTTGCCCTGATGCCAGGTTCAGGTCCAATCGGCAGTCTCTATTTCACCATGCAAAGGAAACCCGGTGTCAAATTAATATTTGCGCGCCAGAATTCGAGTGACACCTTGCGACAGGATTCGGGAAAAGGTCTAGTTTGTGTCGGCTTCATGGTCAACACCAGCACACGTGTCTCAATAATCATAAGAGGTAGGAGGATGAAGTCCTTGGCGATGTTCAAGTGTGCAGGGGAATTCTTAACATGCATGACACGATGATAAATTGTGTCACACGAGTGACAAGCAATTCCAGGATAATTTGATTGCCACAAGGGACAGATTCCTTCTAGATAATTGCCTAAATTTCAGAATCATAGTTACACCTCGACAGATAACTAAACTACTACTAGGCATTTTCCCGAGCGGGACGGGGATTACCGCGGTGGGTCGCCAAGGGGATTTTTCAGGGTAATCGGGAGAGGAAAATCATATTTAGAAAGATAACAGAGATAGTCTCTGCTTGCCTTTACTCCAGAGAAGGGAGCTGGGGGGAGAGATTCTTGGCGTGGGGTTGAGATTACCTGCATGCACTGCTGCCCCTGTCTCTTTCTTGGGAGGAAAAAGAAAAATAGCCTTCCATCTCTCTCCGTTTTTTGCTTCCCATTTACGGCGTACCAGCACACTGACGTCTTCATAGTCTAAAAACAAAGGACTGATCAACGGAATAGGGTTGGATCTTCAATGTGGGCCCTGTGGCGTAGGCCTCGGGTCTCACATTGCCCAGTAGCCGTTGGGAATCCACACACATGTTGGCAATAGTTCCTGCCAAGGATCTTACTAGGCACATCCATTCTCCCTCTCTAATAAAGCTGTGACATTGGTAGCTCTGCTAGAGATGTCCCAAAACTCCTGCTAGAGATGTCCCAGGACTCCCCAGTTACACTATGTACTATCCGCGACTCATGAGATACGCCAAATAGGACGGGAGTTGTCTTCAAAATGGCCCTGCAGTAAGAAAATTCACAGAGGACTAGGAATCTGATCATGAACACGCAAAATAAATCCAAGTAAGTTAAGGAACGGTGTTTTCTTTCTTCAGCCACAAGCATTGCCGAACCTTGGACGCGGCGAGTTAGATACATGTGCTATGACTTCGTCAATATCCTTAGTACAATCGACAAGACGCCCCTCCAGCAGCTTGCCCTTCCCTGCGCAAAGGTAAACGCAAGTCCATGCGGCTAGCTCTGCTTTGAAGTCTGGGTGCGACTTGGCCAGGTTTTGCATCATCTCGATCACATACGGAGCCTCTTTCTTAGTCTTTTCCGGGAACGCTGTATCGTGGAGCGACGTCTTGACTTCTCCAGGATGAATTGAAAACACAGAGATGCCGTTGGACGCGAAACCAAATGTATCCCTTTGTAAGTCATTAATCTCTGCCTGTAGTACGCCGGCAAACCGAGTGATGGCCGTTTTCGCGCAACTATACGCTGCCGCCCAGGGTAAATCCGCTGCTGCCGCCCGAGAAGATGTGTAGATTATAACACCGGAGTTGCGTTCCTGCATCGAAGGCAGAACCATTCTCGTCAATTCTGTCGGTGACTTGACCATGACTTCCACTTGGCGCCACCATTCCTCGGGGTCTGTCATATGGAAGGGCATGAAGGTGTTCGTGCCGGCATTGCAAATGAGGATATCAATCACACCTAGGTTTTCGGTCACCTAAGCAAGAATATTCTATCCATGAGCTGTGAATGCGCGAGTCAGAAGGGAGTTGTCGATAATGGATAACTCACCTCTTTTACTAGACGATCTAGATCTTCTCGGACACAGATGTCAGCCACCACACCTATGCACTTGTGTCCTAGCTGGGCCACGTCGCGCGTGGTGTCTTCAACCTCCTTCGTTGTTCTGCCGGAAATGGCGACGGAGGCACCGGATTCTGCGAGGGCCAACGCGATTTCTCGACCGATTCCCCTCCCAGATCCTGTCACCAACGCAACTTTCCCTGCAAGAGACCCCACAAACAGATCTGGGCTGATTGCCGGGTAGACACCGACTCGTAGGGTGTATTCAGGTTTCGATTTTTCTGTCATGACTAGAGATGAGATCTAGGTCGGGCCCTAGGTGGAGATCAACTTCAGGATCCGACGATCTTATATCTAATAATTCATTCCGACCAAGAGAAAGGCAACCCTGTGTGGCATGACGGAATACCCGAAGTGGACCACATCGGTTCAGCCGGATATCAGCCACCATTAAAACACCCCTTCTCCGCCAATTCAAGCTCTATCGTTCAGAAGAAAATCCAGCTATACAAAACACACTCACCATGTCATTCGAGATTTACATCCCATCCTCGCTGACGTTCCAAGACTACATCGCAATTTCCCAGTGTGCGCGAACGCTGGCAGATGGCTACGATCGAAAGGTGAGGGCCGCAAACTCCATCTTTCGAGAATTCACACTCAACTCCACCCGGCGTCTAACTAGGATAAATCTCGCGTCCGAGCCTCTTTGGCCCCCACGGTAATCGTCGATTATAGCAAAGTTGTCCCGGCGTGGGGTCGCAAGACATTCGCCGCAGAAGTATTTGTAGATGAGTGGCTCGGGCCAACCCATCTTGGAGTCAAGGCGCTCGCTACCCAGCACCTACTTGGAGCACCATATTTCAAATCTGTTACCGGGGACCAGATTGTAGTGGAATGGCAGCAATTAGCTAGCCACGGACGCAGAGTGGAAGGGGAGGATTTCGCACATCCGATGTGCAAGATTGGGGAGATCTCGGATGGACGGAGCTGGATGCAGCAAACCTTTGTGAAGCTAGACGGGCAGTGGCGCATAGCTGAGATTCGACCCGAGGTTCTTTATCACACTGGTGACTTTCTAAAGGTCGGACGACCGGATGCAGAGGACGCTTGAGTCAGAGTCGTTCTTCCGTCATCCTTCTCACTCCACGATTAACTTCTCTATACCATATTGAGCCGGATGAATGAAAACATCGAATTACTTTAGTTGACCAATCCCGACCATCAGGCATTTCCGTAGTCTTCTTCTATCAAGCCTATGTCTTACTCCGACTGTCGGAAACTTTGTTCACTACCCCAAAACGCAAGGTTCTCGGATTATCCGGCTCCTTTTGGTGCTAAAAGGATTTTGACCCCGCTCCCCGGACTTGGGAGATGTTAATCCACACCAACTATAACGCCTTATTCGAAGGTCTGGAGCGGTGATTCCTGTGGTTGGTTGGATCCAGGGATAGCTCTGGGTTAGTTCCCTCGCCAGATCTTGCTGCAAAGCTTGGTTGGGGTCGAATCCGGGGTTGTGTCGGCAATTCGACCCCAAGCAGACCCTTCCTTCGTCCACTCGTTTTAACCTATTGCAGAATAATCACGGATGGGCTTTCATAATATACTCCAGGAATCCAATGTGCCTTTGCGGCATTTCCGAGAACGAGACTATGTGGCGGCTCACCAGACCCTCGGATTATAGCTCTCTGTTGGCTTGTTTTTGTTCAGAGTAATATGAGCTGCTAGTCGTGCTATGTCATACATAGAACGCTCTTCCCTATAAAGGGCTCGTCTTGGGTGTCAGCATCGCCCCAGGACCGAGCGATCCGTTACGGAGCAAGAGGCCCACTCACTCACTGACCCGCACCATGGACGACTTGCAAGAGGCAAAAGACCGCGAGCTAGGGGAGGTATCCCAGTTGGAGAATGTGATGACAGAGAGGGAGGTAGCTACAATGCACCACGAGGATGAGCCCCAAACCCCTTATCAACTCAGTTGGCGGACCATCCTAGCTGTCCTCACTCTCTCTATGGGCAACGTTTGTGCCGCCCTCTCCAACACGGTACTTTCCTCAGAATCCCGTTCTACAGGCTCAGACAATGTGCTCAGGAGGATGCTAATTGATGATCTATTGATTCACAAGACCAATACCACTATCAAATTTCAAGTCGCCACCGTCGCACATTCGCCCTCTGATGCTGCTCTCGCCTCGTGGATTGCAAATGGCAATTTCCTCCTCACCCTTGCCATGGGTCCGATATTTGTTCGTGCTCATATATACCTGTCTTCAGCTTACTCCTCCCGTACACTAACCCATGCAGGGCTCACTAGGAGATCGCTTGGGCAAGAAATGGTTTCTGGTAGGAGGCGCTCTGCTTGGAGTCGTGGGATCGATGATTTCCGGGTCAGCTCATAAGATTACGGATATTGTGGGAGGTAACATTCTCACCGGCATTGCTAATGCTGGCTGTGTAAGTGACGGCGATGATGTCCCCTCGACTCTGATGTATTTTCGTGCCACTTGATCCTAAACCTGCTCCAGATTGTTTCGATATCCTGCATCCAAGAAATCATCCCCAACAAGCTCCGTCCTTGGGCAATGGGCGTTTCCCAGGCCATGGCAAGCGCCTTTGTGATCCTAGGTACCTTTGAAGCAGCAGCTTTTGTGCAACATGATGTGGGAGGCGCCGGAGGATGGCGATGGGCCTACTACTTCAACGGCATCGTCTATGGCTTTACCGCAGTCGCCATAGGGGTCACTTATTTCCCACCCCCTCCCTTGCTAGGCCGGCACCGGGCTCTCAAAGACGTTATGGCCAGCATAGATTTCGTTGGGATTCTCTTGATGGCAGGATCCTTTACCTCCCTCATCATCGGTCTCACCTGGGGCGGCACCATATACCCCTGGGATTCCGGGCGGATCATTGCTACGCTAACCATAGGATGTGTCGGTCTTATTTTATTCGGCTTATACGAGGCGTTTGTGGTGAAGGAGGGTATCCTCGACCATCGCTTATTTTCCGAGTCGATGAATTTTCCTATATTGTTGTTCGTATGCGCGATCGACGGTATCCTACTCCTTGGAGTAAACGTAGCTCTATCACAGGAGATCTTTGATCTGTTTACGCAAGATGCCATTAGTATTGCGGTGATGCTGACTCCATACCTGGTCCTGTCGACCTTTGGTTGTATTCCGGCCGGCTGGATCATGGCATCTACCAAGTCATATCAAACCCTCCTCGTCGCTGCCCTATTCTGGTGTTCCCTATTCACAGGTACATTCCCATGACCTTCCAGCGTTGTCATTTTCATTGTTCATCTAATGAAGTATTTTCCAACCAGGTTTGATGGGTCTCATCACCCCTGAGAGGAAGAGTTGGGCATATGCTTTCTCTGCATTATTCGGGGCTGGCACTGCTGTAACAACGACGATACCCAGTAAGGCCCTACTCCACATACCAACGGATGCAAGGGAGGCTTACTTTCACTCTCTAACCTCTCCATCACATTACTCTAGTCACCGCGCTTGCTCTGTCCGTCCCATCTTTCCTAATCGGCACCGCGGCTACCGTTTCCATTTCCTGTCGGGCACTCGGAGGAATCGTAGGCATCACTATCTTCACAGCCATATATAACAATAAATATGCGTCATATGTGGGTCCTGAAATCGCGAATAACTCCGAAGCCGCCATTGTTCCTTCCGAGAGCGCCAGGGCTTGGAAGTACATGTGGATCACTCTTGCGTGCTTGATCGCAGCAAATGGGATTGCTGCTTGCTTTTTGAAGAGTGTGAAGCGCATGATGAATGGCCATGTCGAGTCCGCTTTGGAGCATAATAAAGTAAGGGAGGAGCAACTTGCGTAGGAAGTGGATGAAGGATGTAAGGGGGTCATGTAATATTCCTTGTGCTTGCAAGTGTGGGTGTGGGTGTGTTGGTTGTGTCGCTATTTGTGTATGTGGGTATGGATTGGGAGTGAATAATTTTGTATGAGAGACTGTATTTCTTAACATTATAAGTGCAAATCCGACTCAAATATCTTTTAAATAAAGTGGCTAGGTATCCTTATCCGTGGTAGCGCTACCAGGCAAAAATGGGTTTATCATTGTGTGCTGTTTAACTGTAATATATAGCAGATCCAATAGCACCATAAGCATTTCTATCCACATAACAACTAAAGAAATAATTACCAATAGCCCAACAAGCATCATTAAACTGGGACATACATACGTACAGTCCTATATACAGTACGAGCCATAGAGATATCATCCCTAAATACCATTCAATAAACAGCAACATAATCTTTAAACTGCATCAGGGAAGATATGAGGGGTGCTCAAAGTCTGAGGGGTATCATGACGCAGGGTCTTCCCAATGAGATGATCAAAGGCAGGAGAATGGGCAACACGAGGAGAGAAATCCTCCAAATCCCAAAGATAACCGAGCGTCTTAAGAACCGAAGTAGCGCTATACGGGGCGGGCTTGCCAGTAACAGGGTCGACACCATAGTCCTCAATATGTCCTGCGGGGGCATAAGGAGAGATCAGCCAGGTTGGCATGCGACCACCGAGACGGTCAAAGCTGAAGGTATAAACGCTACCATCCTTGGCGGTTTCGCTGTAGGTCTTGTCATCGGGGCGGACGGCAAGCGGGGGAGCAACGTGATCGAAGAAACCGCCGGTCTCGTCAAAGGTGAGAAGAATGAGGGTCTTATCCCATTGCGGACCTGTGCGTACGGCATCGTAGATCTGCTTGACAAGCACTTGGCCGTATGATACGTTGCCGCTGGGGTGCATGGAGTTTGTGTTGAGACCGCAGCAGGAAGGATTGATGTAGCTCAGGCTGGGGAGGACTCCAAGCATTGCGTCCTGTTGGAGTAGGGTTAGAATTTAGTCGGACGAAAGTGAAGAGAGGCGGGGGGGGAGTAATGGAGATGAATGAAATGTTTTTGCTAGAGGTAATAAGTCTGGACAGGGGAAGAAGGGTGGGTATTTTACCTGGTAGAAGTTCTCCAGGGGCACGACCTGATCCGCGGCATTCTCGGCGGTCCAGTTGAAGAAGAGGGAATCGGGAAGGAAAGCACCGTTGGTGCCATCGTAGTTAAGCCAGGAGATTCCTTTTTCGCTAGCTACCTGGAAGATGCTAGTGATGTCCACGCCAGACACACCGAAGGAGTTGTCGTTCTTGCCGTGGCCATCAGCGGTACCAGCAACCGCGCAGAGACGGTTAGGGTTGGTGGGCTGACTCTCGGTTAGTTCTTCAAGTTGGTAAATGGGGGTTTAATGGGGAGTAAAAAACACTAGGGACACTAGCGACTTACCCCTGGGACACATGAGTGCCAGTAGTTAAAGGTGGTAAACTCGTCCACTAGGTCCACGAGAGTCGGAATCTCATCGGGGGAATAGTATCCCATGACCTCCTCAGTGGCAAGCTTTGCGGAGATGCTATGCGCGCCAATCTGGCGTTCAACGAAACCTCCAAGGCTAGGCTTCAAGGAGCCATTGGCAATGGCCTGATTGTCGGGATTATATGTTCCGTAGAACTCAAAGTTGTTACCGGTCAGGGAGTGATCGGGGTCATCCAGGACTGAGTCAAAGTCCTTGTACACGCTGCACCATTTGGTGCTAGTAGGGTCGGTCACATCTTCATGGTTGCAAAAGGGACCGTTGTTGACAACGTTGTCTAGACCTTTCTTCTTGACACCACCCAAGATGTTGTCGAAGCTGCGGTTCTCTAGCAGGATCCAGACCACGTTCTCAATCTTGTCTTTCAGGTTCGCAATAGACTCCTTGGAGCCAGATGCATGTGTTTTGCCCACAGCAGCTGCTGCGACACTGCTAGACAGGCCAAGCAATGGGATCAAGGTATTAGCCTTCATTGTCGGTCCGGGGTCAGTCTGTTGGTTTGATCTGAAGGAAACTCGGCAAGGATATACCAGATGACATGGGGGCTTTTATAACCCTTGCGGCCTCGCATTGGGTTCAGAGACAGGCAGGTATGCAATACTCTGCACCGACAAATAACAAGCATGACTCTTGCCCACATGGTGTATGCATGGAATCCTAGAGGGCGTAGATCTTTTCCAAATGAATTATAGACGCTCATCCCTTGAGTGGGCACTCTCCGCTTAGTGGAGGACTAGCATAGGACGTCGCGACTCGCTTCCCTCAGCGTCCTCTAGGGGTCGACGAAGGATCAGATAGGGAAGGAAATGGGCCAGTTTCGCACGCTGTCATCATACTAATTTCTTGAACTATATTCCATGTCTCCTTAACAATTCGCTCTAGGCTCTACAGTAAATCCGATTGACTGGTCTCCTCTCAGTGACTTCTATAGATTGTAAACCTAGGGTTCGTGGTAAGTCGCACTTCGCTGGGGAGAGTCAACGAAAGGCATTGTGCATTGGCATAAATGAGACTGGATCTCGGTGCAAGTGGGCCACCGCCATGCTTGAGCTAGGGCAAGCTTTTGTCAAGCTTTACAATGCCTAGAAGGTATCTATTCTGGCATCCCCCAAGAAGCTCCCCGCATTGAAGTCCAAGTTGTGCCATGAAATTGTCCAATTACAACGCTGGGATATGGTCACATGTTGCAGCCTACCCTATGATTGGGCAGCAGCTGCAAGTGGGTGGGCGCCAATGAATGTGGCGTTCCTCAGCATGTGTTGCATAGTTATCCATTAAAATGTCCACTATTCTTCTATGATAGAAAATTAGATAGAATCATTAATCTATACCTTATATTAATATCTCCAGTCACTGGGTGCTAACTGGTGTCATCCTCACTATACCCCACCCTGGGAATCACGGAATGAAGTTCTAGAAACATCCCAGACTCCAATCCTGCTGCTTCTTTCCCACCTCATCCTGAGCACACTACTTCAAAATAGGAAGGAGCGAAGATGACATCTGGAAAATATAATTTAATCCCTCCTCATTTTCTTCAAATCCAAATAACGTGTCTGAACGAAACATGGAAATACACAGCGCCTGACTGCCTGAGAACAATCCAACCCAGAGAACAAGAATTACCCTATAAACAATGATCGATACAGGGCTTCTAGATAATATCGTCGCTTGGTGCTCCTCGTAGCCCAAATTTAGTAAGGCCAAGTAGCAATGATTTAATTTCTTGGGGGAGACAAGCTCTCTCCTAAGTTGCGCCTACAGCCTTAGCTTTCATAAATGGTGCAGATTATCAACCGCCTATTAAGGGGTTTAAGAGAGCCACATGCAAAGGAGCCATAGTTTAATTGGAAGAATTGAGTCACGAATTCTCTCTTCCATAGGTGATTTTTCCCCCCGCGGGTAATCTCCTCTCAGCTTAGAAAATTACTTTGCATTGACCGGATAAAATGGGGGACAAGCTCCTTAGTCCGTCCGCTAGAGTCTACAATTGCTCCAACGACAATATGTTCCTTCAGTTACATGACTCTACCTATTTTTTTTTTCGATGCCCTGGAGCGGAGCAGACATTGCATGTGTTCCGGCTGCATTCTAGAAAGTTAAGAGGCGGCTACCAAAAAGTACTCCGCCATTTCGGCGACATAGCCAACAACTTACCAAGACAGAAACCAATGTTCCGTACATTAGGTCCGAAATATCGGCGTGAAGCTCCAAAACAGGTAATAGTGGATCGGAAATAAAATAGCTGGCAAGGCGAATCCTTGAAAATCCTGTTCTCCAATAATTTTCTCCTCCTCCACTTCTTCTTCTCCTTCTTTTTCTCCCATCATCTAATTACTAAAGGGTTGGACAGCTTCGACACGTTTCATGCCCCGATGTCGGACGGATTCACGTCGCCATAGGGGCTGAGCAACGGGAGTGTATAATCACATCCATGGAAAATGAAAACCGGCTCGGAGTTCGATTCGTAAATAATAGACTCACAATATCGTCTAAACTAAACAGCATATTCACGCCATTATCGAAATCGAAATAACTGACTCCAACAAAGGCTGGGTAAAGCAGTCGATAGAGACAAGCTGACCCTTATGTCCCTCAAGCGATTCGGGCTAAAATAAGGAATATTCAAATCCAACTTCGGTTGGTCCCTGCATTAGATGAAATTTCCTTTCAAGAAGACTGTAACAGAATTTCAGAAAGCCGTGTTGTGATTTCACAGGACTCACACCCAGAGGGTCACTCTCCATATTTGAGTCCTTGCATAAGCTACCATAAGATAATGTTGCTTAGGTACCGTACCCCAACATTTTATCATAAACAAAAATCATTTCCCTAGTTGTATTTGGAAGTCTAGCTAGAGCTAGAGGGACCTACCGATTCAAGTCAAGTTACCCAGTCGATAATCGGATCTCCAAGGACAACAGCACAGCAGCATGTACCTGAAGTTTTCTTTTTTTCTTTTTAGATTTAAGCTCCCAGACATGAGACGATCACGCCAAGTCCGTGTGGCTGCCTTCATAGGGGCACCCACATACCAAACGTGCCCAAGTGAACGTGCCCCAAACATTATTCTGTACAACTTCACATCACTAATCCCGATCCCTCGCGTAGTACGTACCCAGGGACCCACAATGACGAGATATTTCGGGGATATGGTAAACAATAATAAAAATTAATATGTCCCTCGTGCCCCGTATAGCTCTGATAATAAAATTGCACCGTCAGGCTCTTTAGATCTTGTCGTATCTTTGCATATTGTGAGCAACCATTCTGCGTGAATGCCGACAGGGCGCTTCAAGATTGAAATTCATTCAAAAGTTTGTTTGGAGTCCCCTAATTTACAAGTGTACAACCTGGCCTAGATTCAAATGCCTCGTTCAACGCTTAAACTCAAATTGTGTTACATTCCTAGGGGTGGCGCTTCTATTATCGGGGGAAAGGAGACGTTGCAGGCCAGTTACAAACCCTTCCGCCGCCTCTACACGCGATAAGAACACGTTCTCTAAAAGATATATGGTTCAAGCCTGAGCTTATCGTTATCCTCATTATCAGGAAGAAAAGGACGGAAGTCATCGGGTCAAATTGGCGGAGTAACATGACTGGATAGGATGATGGTGCCGACGTGGAAAGCTCAGATGACTCTAAGCGTGTAAGGAGGTGTGATGGACCCTTTTGTGCTACGGTGCGTGGTTAGCTCGGACGCGTCAATAAATGCGGTGGCAAAGATGACCTATCATCCAACACGTACAACCACCACCACAAAAGGACATGAGCAGACAAGAAATAAACCAGGGAGAGTCAACAAGGGGTCCAAAGTTTTCAAGCTTCGAAGTGACCACTTTCTTTTGACCCAAAGAGGATAGGAGATGCTTCGCAAACCAAAGAAAGTTCTTGGTAAATGGGAGATCTAAATACGGTATTCCAGAAGGAATATTAAGGGGAGGTGATGGTGTAGGTGGCAGACAACGTAATGTCCTTGCATCACACATGCTGTACAATTATTTTAACTCCAAAAGGAAAGGGTTTAGGACTGAGATGTATCACATGAGATGCATGAATCCCGTGCGCTATCCCCGTCATATAAATAAAGTTGGCTGAGCGTGACATATCCTAGATCTTGCCAACCGAAACTCTCAACGCTCCAGAACTATGGGTTTTCGGGGTGGTTTTTGCGGCCCTACAGCCATGGTCCTAGCGATCGTTTTATCAATATGGTGGATCAGCGCCTTTGCCACTCGCAAGTGGCGTCAGTATCAGCTTGCTAGGAAAAATCGGTGTCAACCACCCCCTAATTTTCCAAAATACGACTTCATACTCGCGCTGGATCTCATTTATGCCAACATCACGGTGGCCAGGAAGCACAAGTCTCTCGAGACCAACCTCCGATATTTCAGTACCTGTGGCCACACCTTTCGCACCCAGCGCTTCAGGACATCCATTATCATGACTTGCGAGCCGGAGAATGTTAAGACCATCCTCTCGCTCTCATTTGGAGATTACGGGATGGTGGAGCGCCTGTATACGCTTGGCCCTCTCTTGGGACAGGGCATTTTCACCAGTGATGGAGAACAATGGTCTCAATCTCGACATATGATACGACCCAATTTCGCGAGGAATCAGCTGGCAAATTTAAACATTTTTGAAAATCTGATGGCAGATATGTTAGCCTTGATCCCTACAGATGGTAGAACAGTTGACCTACAAGATCTCTTCTTCAAATATACCATTGACTCCGCAACGGAGTTCCTATTTGGCCATAGTGTTCATAGTCTAAAGCGAAACCAATCCACGGACGCTAAGGAAATCGATATCGATTTTGCGACCGCATTCAACTACGCGCAGGCGAATCTTGTGACTAATACTCAATTAGGTCCCTTGCGCGCCCTGAATTTTAACCGAAAGGCTAGACGGTGCAACGAAACCTGCCACAGAATGGTTGAAGAATTCGTTGACAGAGCTCTCAAGATACGGGAGACAGCCAAGGATGGCACTGAAAATTGCAAGAGGTATCTCTTTCTCGATGGACTAGCTCGGCATACCGGTGATCGAAAGCGTATCCGGGATGAGTTAATGAATGTCCTTCTTGCGGGTCGTGATACAACCGCATCACTATTGAGCAATATGTTCTTCATGTTGGCCAAGCACCCGGATATCTGGAACAAACTGAGGACAGAGATTGCCACTCTCAATGGCTGTCCTCCAACCTATGAGCAACTGCGGGGTCTGAAATACCTTCGGCAATGTATAAATGAATGTATGCATACGCTCCTTCCTAAACAGCCAGTTCACACATCCACCAGAGCAGCTAATATTTTTTTTTTCCAGCACTGCGTCTCCACCCAGTTGTTCCGGTGAACTCGCGCACTGCGATGACAGATACCATCCTTCCAGTTGGTGGGGGTCCCAACGGTCGTTCCCCCGTCTTTGTTTCCAAAGGTACTATTGTTTCTTACAGTGTATGGGCCATGCATCGTCGCGAGGAATTCTTTGGGCCAGATGTGGAGGAATATCGACCAGAGCGGTGGGATAAACTCAGGCTAGCGTGGGAATATCTTCCATTCAATGGAGGTCCACGCATCTGCATAGGCCAGCAATACGCCCTTACTGAAGCGGCATATGTCACAAGTCGTCTTTTACAAGAGTTTCCCATCCTGGAGAGCCGCGACCCAGGGCCTTGGGAAGAGAACTTGACATTGACTTTGTGTTCGAGGCATGGGACGAAGGTTAGTCTTCAACGCTAACTCGCGGGTCCCTGGGTTTTGATCTTAGGGTCAGGAAATGGCGGTATCATGAATGGTCAGTGATATTGTAGATAATTCGACGAATCTTGGTTAGGTGTCGTAGGTCCAATGGAGCCCACGGAGGTTAGATAAGGTAGGTAGATAGGTACCTCGGTAGCTCTCCCCTTGGCACCCATTAAACCCGATTCGCTCTTGATAATAATATTATGTGCCTTTATAATTTATGACTCTCGACTCTCACCTCTTATGGACCATAGGGGGAACAAATTTCTTCGTTAGTTGGTTTCATCCTCGGTACAAGTTGGGGTAGATTAGCAGCCATTGATAGGTACGTACTCACTTATTAGTAAAAAAAATGTGGTTGCAACGGTAATCCATCTAAACAACTCCCAACCCTCAAATTTAATCTATAAAGCCAATATATATTATATAGAAAATTTATAAAGGCCATATTCATAAATATAATAACCCCCTAGGTGCCTAGGTAGGTAAGTGTTTAAATATCTCACAAGAATGGATAGTAGGGTGAGGAAGTGAAGGGAGTGGAGATAGTTCTCAACTGCCGAGGTGTGGCTTAAGCCATGGCGCATGTGTGGCTGAAATGGCTCATCGCCAAATTGTTACAGCAATGATACCGTTTTGATCTCACCTAAATCCGGAAGTTGTTCAAGTGACTACCTACCTAGGTTCTTAAGTACCTAGGTAGGTAGAAATAACAATATCTAGTGTCTACCCATTTAGTAGGTAAGGTATGTTGTTGTTGGTTCAACTTTACTCTCCTGCCAAGATTCCACTCGCATTCTTGTAGAGGATTACTTTAGATATATATTTACCGTCCTTATACGTGGTGGTATTTAGGTAGTATTGGGGGAGATACATACCTATGTTTCCTTTTCCAACTTATTGGGGGAATTAATGGATTCCATCTACCAGGTACCTTGGGTATGTAACGATAGATAACAGTATCTCTGCCACGAGAAGGTATAATCAATCAGTTAAGATTTTCAATGGTTTGATACCGATGGGAGTTCTTGATTTGCCAAGACATGATAGCCTCCCATTGGCGGAAGGCCTAAACGCTTTACAGAACCGGGCGCACCCGTACCTAGGTAGCCCAGTAGGACCATGGGTGCTCCTGTATGGTACCAGGCTGTGTTTATTTATTTGTAGATGCTTGAACTACTATTTGAATCGAGTGATGGTTTGATCCCATGTTCTGAACAGATCGATGGGGGCATGCTCACGCAGTGGTGTCGCTTTCGTCTCTGAGGATCCACCAATCGGGCTTGAACTCGTATTTTCTCCATCTTGGGCGCACAAGGCGTAACGAAATAGCTGACAAGGCTGACCAGGGGCACAAAAGGCTCACTCAAGGCAGATCAATGGATGACGCAAGTGAAGAGATACCTAAACCCCTGCATGGGATGGACTAGACTAACTCCTAAAATGACAGGGCAGGCGTTGTATTTTCGAGTTGGTCTCGCGAAGCCAGCCCTCACTTTGAGGGTAAGCTAGTGTTGGCTTTGCATCACCCGCAGGAATCTCGTATAAGATTGAATCTAAGGCTACCATGTTGCTGTCTGGGGTCTGGGGCAGTAAGGGGACTAAGAGTCATAGGTTTTTTTCGAAACACGAGGTGAGTGGATAAGGTAGGAGTCAATGATGGAGGCCCAATGAACGCATGGTGATCCAAAAAAGGGTAAAAAAAAAATAATATAAAAAAAAAAATTAAATAAATAACAATGATGACCATAACAAATAACGCCAGTCTCCAGGTATACTATGGAAACATCATAACTATGACCAACCCTACTCCGCCGAATTCTGATCAATTTTTCTTAGTTTCAGCACTTCATGCTGCAGGGCTTGAATATATTCCACGGCCGTCTCAACCAACTCCGCCTACATAGAGGGTTTATAGATTAGAGAAAACCACATGTGTTTATGCTGGGGTATTATTCGTTAGGTACGCACCTTGGTCCCGCTGGTGCTCTTCGCACTGTTAGCACCGTTAACGCCACCCTGCTCCAATGCTTCCGCCATGCGCTCAAAGGCTGCTTTCATCCGGTCTCTCTGGCATTTCTGAGACAGTGCCTTCTTTTTGCGCTTGATATCAAACATGCTCGCAATGGGCGGGGTGAGAATCGCCCCTGTCAAGGCACATCTTCACGGTTAGTTTGTTTCGGGAATAAAAAGTGAGAATATAAGTGACGATAGCTAGGGGTTGCACCGACCATTTGGGCGTAACTCTGTTAATTGTTGCTTTGGATGTAATGAGGGAGACTTTTTCTCTACCCTTTGCCATGACAAGCCAAGAGGGTGGGGTTCACACTCGGGTCCTCGAGGCATTGCTTGCTGTGGTAAACTACAAGCTGCCAAGTGGTTCATATTTATTGTCTCAGGATTCATTGCAAATCAAATCTTGAGTGGTAGATGTGTGGTGGACATATACAGAAAGCTGGAATCGACGCATCCCAGGGTAGGCCTTTCTTCCTCCCCCCCAAATCGGTTCGTTGTACAGGAAGAATAGTACACCACAGAAAACTGGTGGGAAAGAAAGAAGGAGGGGCCGGTTCTGGATGAGATTACATGTGCACCCCCCATGAGTCGAAATAGTTGGACATTAATTAATAAGCGTTCTAGTATCTGTCACTAGCTACCTATTGTTCTCATTATACCGAATTATATTATTCCCCTGAAACGAATTAAGAGGGACGGACAACTTGATCTCCAGTTGGGGCTGTGATCCCACCAAACCTCCTACTAGCATCCTGAGCAAACCCGGCTGTGACCCTGCCTCTCTCCCTGGCAACACGCTCACCCTCGCCTTCGCATTTCTCTCAGAGAACGCTTGCTCATATGTGACGGCATTACAATGTTGTATGATCGGTGAGGGAAATGACTCCCTGTCGAAATTTTGGGAGGTGGCAATCGATTACTGCCAGTTTATTTTCATGTTTTTCGGGGTTTTGGTCTGGCAATTATCGCGGTGGCGCTCTCAAGTGGGGGGTAACTTGAGGAACTCATGCAACTGTGGGTACGTTAGATAACTAGTGGCGCCGCCACCCTGGGTGGAAAAATTGGTGTTTGCCTGTGTGCCTCCAAGCCTGAGAGGAGTTTATTTAGACTTTGCTAGGGTGATATGAGACGTATGGATGTTTTGTTTTCCCTTTCTTTTTTGTTTAGGACACACACTGCCTCCCCTTTACTCACAAACCTAGGCAAGACAGGAAATAGCCCCGGGGCACAACGGGATGCGAGGCAGAAAGAGTTTTGCGCCCTCACCCTGGAGCTAAGACTACCCTCGTGAGGACTGGACTGGGGGGTATCGGAGCATTTTCTCCGTCGACTACTCTATAGTGAAAATGGGACACGTGCTCCAAATGGAGGGAGGGCCCCATTGGAAGCGAGAGTAAGCAGGCCTTCGTTTGGTGACCGACAGGGAACTGGCAAACAACTAGGTATCCTATTGGATATACAGCTGGAGAGTACCTATCTACTTTCTCTAGACCCTCCAATGATTCAGGAATCCACGTCGGTGTGTGACTCCTTATCGGGGTGGTGGGTCGGGTCCGACTCGTGTGCGTTCTTTGACGCTTGAACGTGCTTTCATTATGGCCTGGGATTATATGAGGGTGGGTAGAGAATATTATGTATGTCTCTTGATAGATTAATTCTAACGCTTTCTCCGACGAGCTAGTGAGTATGGCGTTGCCCAGCCTGGGTGTCTAGCAGGACAAGGGCTCTTAGCATCGCTTGTTTCCGCTTGACATTTTCTGAGCAAAGCTTGCAGCCGATGCAACAGATCGAACATGTGCTGGAGTGATTGGCTCAGAATGCTCGAAGCTCCCCAGGACCCATTCAACCAATGCCCCTTGTCGCGCGGACGGGCTGCTTATTGGGCGCGAACGATACGGGGTGAAATTGCGCCAAGCAGGCCGCGCGCCTTGGCATCGACTCGGCCAAGAAACTGGTCGTAGCGCTGAGGTGAATGACAACTGGCTGCAAGAGCACACTCAGTCAACATGTGCTGTGATTAGACGATGACGCTGCCCGTTCCCAATACGAACTCGTATACTATCTTCCAAGGCACTCCCCACGCCATCTGGGTGCTCGCGCCGCTCCGTGCTTGCGCTTTCTAGAACTTCTCTGGAACGTCGGATGTCGCGCGAGCCTGCGGATAGTACTCGAGGTATATAAAGGAGCCGCTCTTCAGCCATCATGTTCCATGTCACCAAGCGACCCCTTTCTTCTTCCCCTAGTTTCTGAAACAGTCGTCGGCCATCGCGATCCGTGCTCGAAACATCTTCCTTTTACACCATGGCTGTCTATCACGATCTCGACTGGCTGTTCGGCATCGGCACCCTTTTCTTCCTCCTCTCCGTTTGGGGTATTGGTGCCAATGTGAGTTGACCCTCTCCCGTCATCTTCCACCTTTCTCTGCCCTTCTACTTGCAGTGTCTCTGTTGGGGTGTCAATGAGTGCTGACATTGCGATTACCTGCTATAGGATATCGCTAACTCCTATGCCACCTCGGTCAGCTCAAGGTCCTTGACCCTGGTCCAGGCGGGTATCCTGGCCACCATAACTGAGTTTATTGGTGCCATGGCCCTCGGACAACAGGTCACTGAGACCATCCGCAAGGGAGTCTTTTCCCTGGACCGCTTCGAGGACTCTCCCGGTGTGCTGATCATGGCGATGGTTGTTGCTGAAGTCGGTTCGTTGTTCCTCGATCGTGGTGGGAAAACAAAACAAGTTACGGACTTGAATGGCTGACCTATCGCTCCTCCTTTTCCATAATACAGGCTCTGCAGTTTGGCTCACCGGCTGTACCTGGCTTGGTTTCCCCGTGTCGACCACACAATCCATTGTTGGTGCTCTCATCGGTGTCGCCATTTCTTCTAATCTCAGTGTTCACTGGGGGTGGTCATCCCAGAGTGTCTCCCAGATTATTGCTTCATGGGCCATTGCTCCCGCGATCTCCGCGGCCTTCGGTGCCATCATCTTCATCAGTATCCGTCTCCTGGTGCACTCACGCGCGGATCCCATGAAGTGGGCTCTCCGATGCATTCCTTTCTATTATGCCCTGACTGCAGGTATCCTTACCCTGTTCATCGTCATTAGTGGTGGCCACGGCATCCCAACTCCCGAGGAGTTGGGTGCTGGTAAGGCATGTGGTATCGTTCTCGGTGTTTTCGCTGGTGTCTGGGTTATCAGTGCCGTCTTCTTTGTTCCTTACTACTGGCGTAGGCAAGTCATCCTTCTCGTTCTCTCTAGCAGGGGCATCCACGCTAACACAGTGTAGCCTGGTCAAGGAGGACAAGCGTCTTCGCTTTTGGCATATCCCCATGGGTCCTCTTCTCTGGCGTGACGGGTACTCCCTGTACTTCCCTGGAAACCCTGATAGTGAGGTTGTTCCTGATTACTACCAAACCGATTTCCAGGGTGAGAAGGGTCCCGAAACCACTACCTCAGGGCCCGCTTCTACTCTGGCTAGCCCTGAGATCGAGCCCGCTAAGGGTGAGGTTGATGCTTCCACGGATGCTGCTCAGAAAGCCGATGCTGCAGCTGCGGCAAAACACCAACAGGAACTCCAGGCTGTTGACTCTCTTCCATGGGCTCACCCTAAGCGTATTTGGGCCACTGTTAAGCTTGTTCTTACCTACGGTATCACTCGTGACGTTATTCACCACCAGTCCAAGGGACTCGATCATATCCATGCCCGCGCCCCTGTTTTCGATAACAAGGTTGAACATCTCTGGACTACCGCCCAGGTCTGCTCTGCTATGGTATGGGCCCTCTGTCTCTTTGCCCGGAATTAACACGATCGTCTCATTTCCTATTTTGCTACTGTCACGGTGCTAACTCAGGATTGACAAGATTATGTCCATCTCCCACGGCGCCAACGATATCTCCAACGCTATCGGTCCCTTCACAACCGAGTATATGACCTGGCAGAGCGGAGTCACTTCTGCCGAGACCGATACCCCTCTGTGGATCAAGGCTGTTGGTGGTCTTGGACTTGGTGTTGGTACGATTTATATTCCCGAATAGTTACTGCTGTAAATCAGTCTTGATTGTGTGCTAATGTGGACTTGCTTGCAGGATTCTGGACCTTTGGTTACCACATCATGCGCAACCTCGGAAACCGCATCACCAAGCACTCCCCCACCCGTGGTTTCAGTATGGAGCTTGGTTCTGCTATCACCGTCTTGCTAGCCTCTCGTCTTGGTCTCCCCGTTTCTACCACTCAGTGCATCACTGGTTCCATTCTCGGTGTGGCTCTCGTCAATCTTGACCTGAGGAGTATCAATTGGTGGCAGATGGGCAAGATTGTCCTTGGTTGGGCCTTGACCGTCCCCTGTGCGGGTCTCATCAGTGGCCTCATCATGGGCATGGCTCTCAATGTCCCCCAATGGGGTCGTTAAGTCCCTTTTCCCATATTTGTCGGGCTTTGCTTTTTTTTATCGCGTGTGATACCAAGTTGATGCATTACCATTTAATATAATTGGACGGACAACTGGAGGGGGGATGGCGCACATGATATCCGAGAGATGTGGTTATATGCATGACTGTCCCTATATGAAGTATGTGAGGGCAAACTATGAGGCTTTTTCCTTTTCGTTCATAATCATCAAATCTTTTCTTCTCTCCAAATTGTTAATTTGGAATTCATTTTGTTAGACGAGCTGAAGGCAAGGCTGTTTTTTTGAAGTTAGGCTCTCCACCCGCTTAAGAACTATTTTAATCAATAAAAAACACAAATATAGGGAAAGAGGAAACAGAAAAGTCAAAGATAAAAGGGAGAACCAGGATTCCTTCCGATTACCAAGATAACCCACAGCTGACAAAATTCAAGGGGTGCTCGGACTAGTCCCCGCTAGTGTAAGCGTTCTTGGGCCATTCAGAATGCGCCTTTGCGAGTTACACTTTGACTTCTCCTATTTCGTGTCGATCGTCAGGGATTATCATTTCTTCGGGTTTCGAGAGCGTCCTATTGAAGGCCGGACGAAAGTCCTTCAGTTGTCCCGGCAGCCACGATCACTCAGCCACTATAACTCCATTCTCCTCACTCCTTTCCACTAGTACGGATAGCGTTGAAGTTTACTGTAATACTTGAAAGTATGCGACCAATCCCGCCTCTGGAAGTTTTTGCCTAGGATGCTATAAATGGAACCTTGGAGTCTACGCCCCTAATTGGAACTCGGGCTGATAGGGCTGAAGGTGTCTCAGCGAAGGTTCTGGATAACGTATCCTCGATACTGGTGGCGCCACAGGATGTTAGGGGGGCGGGGATTCTATAATAAGAAACGGATATAAGAGAATCATAAAGTGCTGCCTGCCCTGATATTGGAGAAAGGATACAATGAAAAAGAAAACGTATTACGAAAAGGCTTCTGTCGCCTTTACCTACCTACCGCTTAAAATCTACCCCATGCAAGACGGGAAATTGTATCGCGCACCCCATGCGTGTGCAGCCTGTAGGTCGAAGAAGAGAAAATGTGATAGAGTTCTTCCGTCCTGTTCCAGATGTCAACGGTGTGTACATACTATCCCAATCACTCCCCTGATGGCAAGAGTCATGCTCCTGTTGCTAACCCGGGTGACCTAGTGTTCCGCACGCTTGTCAGTATTTCCTACGATCCGTGGCCACACAGGATACTCCAAGCAAGATCGTTGAATGGATCGAGCCTCCAAAGTGGGTTGCAGCTTGCAAGAAATGCAGGGAGGGCAAAAGACTCTGTGATAGGAATTTACCGAGCTGTTCCCGCTGTGCCCAGTAGGTAGTCCTGGTGCTTTGCTTGAACCAGACTCTTCAGATCTAATCCGCTCTTCGCTAGGACAAAGTCGCTATGTATATATGATCGTCCCTGTCATAGATCTGAGGACTTGCCCCTCAAGTTCACAGAGACCGTTTGGACATATCGTGCTTCACAGCAGGGGGCAAGTCTGGAGGAGCAAAGGTTACGAACGATAGACCACATCGGCCAGGCAGACTTTGATCCCTTTCACACTTATCCCTCCACACGGAGTCCCGAGTGTATCACTCGTATTCTCACCTACTGTGCGTTCCTAAGACCTCCCATACCCCCCCGCTTCTTTGTCTTCTAGCGCTCTCAACCCCTGACATCGACTACGCCTAACACCGGTAGACAGCTACCAAACAGATGTGGCCGAATCTATTCCCCGGATACACTTACAAGGGGGTCTCATTTGTATATCACTGGGTGCAATCGGCTATGAATTGTCCCCCACTGTTTAACGCCTGGCTCCATTCTGGCGCGGCGCACATGCAGCTTCAAGCACAGGCGAATGGCCACACTGCCAAGCCGTCATCACAAGAAACGTACGAAATGCTTCTCATGGAGCGGGAGGCAATCCTGGGCTTAAAGCTACTTGCTGAGAATGGACGTGCAGCAGAGGTCACTGATGAGATCGTCATGACTGCGCTCGCCCTCGCATTACACCACTCAGAAGGCACGCGGGTTGTCACCGCTCGGATGAATTTGGTCCCGTTGTCAAACTTGCAGTGGTTATCGCGGTTTACAAACATAGACATTTCGGAGGCTCACCTGCGTGTCCTGCGCTATCTTGTCCAAGCGCGAGGAGGATTCGACCAGTTGGAGATGCCCGGGTTGCGGCAAGGGTTAGCAACGTAAGTACAAGTTACTCTTCCAGTAGGAGCTGACATTGCTAAGCAAAGGAAAGGACACTGTTTGTTGTTGCTAACACGAAATCATAAATAAAATACAAAAACTCTCAGGTTTGACCTTGTCGTGGCCAGCAAGTGTCTCACTCACCCATTTTGGCCGCTCCGAACATGTATCCAACGGGATGATATAGCGAAATACTTGGCCAAACTCACTCAAACAGAGCTCCCTAACTCGCTGCTATTAGAGTCATGGCTGAGCACGGGTCCTCTCCAACGTCTAAGCTGGGAGTTTCATGCGATCCGGGGCTACACTGCTCTGTTAAAAGGGTACTCGCAAGGGACCATCGTAGACCTTGATCTAGGACTTATTCTAGGGATGCGAAATAACATTCACTATCATGTCATGAACCTCCCCACACCCGACGAAATAAGCGATAGTGATCCTGATTCGCTCCAGATTTATGCGGTATGCCGACTTGGTTTGATCGCGTACAGTTTGCTCGTTCTATTTCCTGTGCCGTTGATGATGGAGCCATACCCGAGACTGGTGGATTTGCTGCGATCTGAACTGGACTCAGTGTTTCGGGCCATCAATATGGGGGTGGTCTACGGCGACCTTCTGCTCTGGGTGTTGATGATCGGTGGTATGGCTTCGCTGGGGACGGCGCATCGTTCCTGGTATGTTGCACAGCTTGATTGGTTAGTCGGGGTTTTGGGGATCGAGTCTTGGGAGCAGCTGAAGGATAAAATTACCACAGTTATATGGCTGGATTGTCCTTGTGATGAAGAGGGGCTTGCCTTATGGGAGGAAATTCAAAACACGAGCCACTAGTCTCCAATAAAAGAACGGGAAAATCGATGAATTATTGTATCCTAATACCTATAAACGATGCCCGAATCCCCTGAGTATAGAACCATGACTGTAGACCCGCCATCACCATGTAACCAGCTAACTAGCGCTCCAAGATGACTCCACTAATAGGTCTAGAGAAAATCTTGGCCAGAGATGCCCGGTTCGCGCTTGTTTGGCTTAGGAATGGTCAGAATACTAGTTTATCCGCCACGTGTCGTCTTTTTATTTATGCTGAGCCAGCTAGTTTGAATTAAGATACTGGTGTCTTGCAACCAACGATGGATGTCCATAAAGATAATGAGTCAAATAATACGAGGGGGGACGATTTTCCGCTATCAGACGACGAACAACATGGGGTAACAGACAAGATAGAGATGAATCTAAACGGTGTTGCGAGGACTCTCCTCTTCACTCTTGTCGCACGAGCCCATGACTTCTCGACCATTCGACCTATCCTCGGTGATCCACACGCTCAGGATATCTTGAAACGGCTCAACTTCGACGTTACCGAAATGGCCGTAACACCTAACCAAGCTGCCAGTATCGCCCTTCGAACGAGTCAGTTCGACCGATGGACCTCAGACTTCCTCCAACATAATCCTGGCACCACAGTGCTACATTTGGCATGTGGATTTGATAGTCGGATGGACCGAGTGAAATGGGGAGAAAACACTCGGTGGATTGATATTGACCTTCCGGAAGTTATTGAGGTTCGAAGAAAAGTTCAACCTGGAACCTTGCCGGGTCGAGATTACTCCCTTCTGGGTATTGACCTTCGCGATGAGGATTGGACTCCTAAAATCCCCTACACTGACGGACTTGTGCTTATCGTGATGGAAGGATTGCTTTGCTATCTGGCTGAAGATGATGTGAAACGGCTGTTACAGCGTCTCTGCCAGAACTTTCGCGAGGGGGAACTCATGTTCGAGTGTATTAATTCCGCAGCTCTTCAAAACTTGACTCGGAAGAATGCATTAGATTCTATCAGTAGCACCGGAGTAGAGTTCCGTTCGTCTGTGGACGACCCGGAGAGTCTAGAGAGCCTCCATCCTGGGTTGAGATTAGTTGAATCAATTCGGTTAGTCGAAGCTTCCGGCGTTGAAAAGTTAACTCCTAGTTATCGGGCGCTCATGTATTTGCTGTCCTGGATCCCTGGGGTAAGGGACTCTGCGAGATTCTTGCGTTTCAAATTTGGGGAAGATGCAATCAATAAGGAGCGCTCGTATTGAGAGTTCGCATGAGGTGTTGTCAATTGGTCTCCATTGTTACACCTTTATTCTGGCAAGTATGCCGTTACTATTTGCATAGTTTTAATGAACTGCAGGCAACACGATCTTGCTTTATTTCTCTCATTATGTTTTTATATCGAATCAAGTTATTCTTGTGCTTGGCTGCTCCAGCCCAGCCAGTCAAACACCCCGTCGGCATTGAAGCTGCTTGTAAACATTCTCAAATCACCATTGAGATCCATTTTGGAGCTTTCACTCTCGGGCAGAATTCTGCTTGAAATAACAGGAACATTATTTCCATAGCATGCATTCAGATATGATGAGAGAGGCTGGGTTGATGGCAGAATTTCAATCACTCGCTCGCTATGGTGTTCGGACAAGAATTGCCGACGCGCAGGGTAAGATTCACTTGGACATTCCCGAAGGTAGCGATGCGGACAAGCCAGAGATCGATCGGAAAGACCTGCGAAAGATTCTACTGGACTCTGTTCCTGCCGGCAATATCCGCTGAGGCAGTAAGATTCACGGTGTGAAGCAAGAAAACGATGGCTCGCTCTCAGTCTACAGCCTAGATGGTCTTGTTGAATCTGGATTTCGTCTTGTCGTGGGTGCAGATGGGGCCTGGTCTATAGTCAGGAAACTGATCAGTATAACACCTGCTATTTACCATATCAAGGGAGGATCTTTATGGCTGATCATAGTGCACAGGTTACATCCATCCAGCCGCACTATTGCGGTTCTCAATTCTTTACCACCTTTATCGAGCCTGACAATCCGATCTACCCGTCACTCACCTCCGTAGCTGGAAATGGGAATTACCTAGCGTTGGGCAATGGGCAACAGATCTTCCTGCATTACATTCGTGATGGATTTTATCACCTTTTTGTGGGTGTGAAAGCCCCTGAAAGGGGGATCTCGAGATCCAAAACTTTCTTGATCCAGCAGCTCTATGGCAGTCCTTTCTACAAAACAAGTTCGCCGGGTGGGCTCCAGAGCTCACTGCTTTGATCAAGGCTAGTGACCGTGGCCATGCCCTAGAATTGGGTGCCCTGGAGGCATTTTCCTGGGTAACACTGGGCGGGGATGCTACGCACTTAGCGTAAGATAACTGCTGCCAATGTGTCAAAGTCCCACCTACTGATACCCACATATACTAGGGAGCCATCCGGAACCGGTATTAATAGCGCGTTGTACAGTACGATAGCCTTGAGCTGGCCAGGTGGATCGTAAAGCATGGCGCTGACAGCTTGGAATCCGCCGTGATAGATTACGAGAGGGCGATATTGCCTAGCGCCGTTGCAGTGATTGAAAATGGGCAATGGTATACGGAGCATTTCTTCGGAGCTGAAGGGCCTCAGAACTTCCTTCAGGCTGTTAGTGTTCAAAGGAATAGTATTTAAGGAACCTAGGATAACAAACATCTCCAAATAACTACTGAGTCATGTGTCGTCCATGGTGACCTCCTTCAGATTCCTAACATCTTTCCCAGCCAGACCTCCTGCAAGTAATAATTCAGATTACAACCGCCGCCTAGGAACCAATGTCAAATATCAAGATGTGGATGAGCTGATAATGGCCACGAATGCATCCTGAATGCCCCCTCCTTTCTCCCCTGTATGGTAGCTCGGTTACCTACCGCGTATTGGACAACGGGTGGGGATATAGCTGTCCCACGACTCCTTCCACTATCCACCGGTCTCGATAGCACGGCTCAACAGCCAACTCCCAAAAAATTCGCGTGGCGCTGTGGCTTTGCGTTCAAAGCTGTACAATTTAGACTGTCGGATCACCAGGGTCCTGCCTTGCATGCAGCCATACAAGATCCGTGCATGTTGCAATCCCACGCAAGAAATGAGGAGAGTTGGGAAGTACTGTTCGTTTGGAAAAAGCAGAGGGTACTGGGCACGCTCAGGGTCGTCGGGGTATTTTCTTAGGAGCTTGCGTTCTTTCTTTGAGGTGACTCTGGGCTGCGTAGCCCGCCTATGCATCGCTGAGACTAGGATTGAGAGTTCTCCGTACAGTATCCTACCCTCTTGGGCGACCTTTGGCTCGTGACTTAGCATGACAACGTGTGGTTTGGGAGTCCCATCTTCCTGAGGATCGTATCTCTGATATTCAATCACTGTACCTTTCCCTTCGCCAAAATGATAGAATCGAGTAAACGGACGATTGGTGAAGAAAGTGTCATATTCATCCCTAGGTTTCTATGGCTTAGCCAAACACCTGATCATGGAAGAAGGAATCTTATACGTACCATCTAGTCGATATCCCATGAAGCGAGAAGCGGGCTTCGCTGGCTTCTGCAGCAATGAGGTTTGCAACACACTGGGCGTGGGACTTTATCCTCCCTCCTGTCATAGGTAGGTAATCTTCATAGTCGTGAAACAGATCCAAGAAGCTGGAGAGGGGTGGGTTGTTGGTCAGAAACTCAGGGCACATCGGCTCAAAGAACAGGGGTGGTTCAAGTGTTCCTAGCGCTAATCGGGATGCCTCGAAGTCAAAGTTTATCTCATGGACTATCCCATGCATTGAGAGATCGATATGATTATCTTCGGGGGCATTCCACTCATAATTGTTAACTACCTTCCACACCCTCTCCAGCCCTTGACGGGCGTAGCGGTTACCGCGAGACATATTGAAAATATCCGTCTTGAATATGTGGTGAAAGTTAGACTTGGTCACTTTAGTATTAGCAGGGTATACAAGATGATACCTATCTATCGATGGGTTGATGAGATGGAGGTAGTGAGATGGAGGTAGTGAGATGAGGATGGAGGTAATGAGGCGGAATGATGGTGAGATTATATCTAGTAACACTTGCCACGTATTACCACGAGGCTTATGATATGACGCAATGGTAAGCGAAGGACCAAAACCTTCAGTGCTGCTTCAAGAGTTGGTTAATTAGCTCAAAGAACGCGATTACCATTGTGCTAGACACTTAAGAAAATGAGCTTGTCTCCTCCTATCCACACAGGTATTCGCCGAAATCTAGCATGTAACAGGGATATCTCATAACATTTGAATATAGGCCAAGCAACCATTCGTCAGTATTACCCTAATTTACACCCGTCACCCAAAAAATCACTCCCTTCTTATGGCACAGAGTTTCGATCAAGAACTTAAAGCAATAGCGAGAGCTATTACCCCAAATTCAAAAACATCCAGTGGATCTTGTGTAAGCCAAGGGCCATATGTCTGCATTGTTGCGAGCCCAGCATTTCCTATGGATCCGCCCTTTAAATACCTTTCCCAGTTTTGAGTGTAGGTGAAAAAAGAAACATAAAGCTCAGTATCATTTTGTGAAAAAATAGGTCGACTAGAGTCATTTTTAGCAAATATGAACAATTTATTCTCAAGTGTCGAGGGTCTTACGAGCGTGAAACAGGAGCCTGAGGTGGATCAGGAAATTGCCTAATCCAAGCGACCAACTCGGCCACCTCTTGCATCACGACTCGGCTGCTGGCGTCTCTTTCGCGCACCTTGCATTCCACCAAAGCTTTTACCTCTCTGGTCTGCGTATCTTCCAACTGCCCATCCGTGTAAGCATGATATTGACGCTTTTGGTGGGGACCTCCGCTACGGAAAGAAGCCGTCAACCTTCGCTGCTCTAGCGTCCACCAACGGCTTCCGGCAGGGTGAAGGTCAGTTATCGCATTGAGAAGCTCAATTAGACTTGCATTAACACTGGCCTCGTCAAGTCTCATACTAGCAACGGCGAATTGGTGCTCAAGTGGAATTTGGAATCGACCCAATGGAACATTTTGGTGCCAATTATGAGTTCTAATGCTAGCAAGATAGGCCTGAAACTGTGGACAGCTGGCAAGGAGACCTCGAGCCTGCTGCATATGTGCCGCTAAACCGTAAAGCTGTGGTTGGAAGACCGGGAGTACCCTGGGACATATGGTGCGAAAGAGAAGAAATTGCTCGTCGGTAACCTTGGACCCCGATTTGAGGTTTGCGCACGACACAAGGGAACGACTCACAACACCAAAAGCAGTAGCCCTCGCAATCCACTCCGCATTATCTTCAGGAGCCCTTTCCAGCCTTTGGCGAGCCATTATTTCAAAGTGATTCGGGATAGAGTATTTCTTAGAAGGTTTTGTTTTAGAAGGACAGAACCCGGCCGCTTTGATCGTTGTGTACACAGCCTTGTTTGCAAACTGAGCATATTCATACTCTTGTACTTAGTGTTAGTCCCTATCCCTAGTAATTGAGCTTGAGCAAATTACTACCGCTACTTCTTGGGTGCTGAGGGCCAATGATATCGTAGAGCGACCAACAACCCCGAAAATTTAGTGTTAGAGCGATTTTCTATCATTGATTATCCCTGCTTGAAAGTTATCAATTACCTAAGTTGCTTAAAGAATATCTGATCTTTTTAAATTTTTTCACTTTCACCTTTAATTTTTTTTTCCGTTTTACATTCCCTTCAAAAGATTGGATATCTTGTTGATCTTGCTTCGAAAGAGTATAAGCGTATCCACCCAATTAGCTTGAAAGGTTTTACCATTGCTAATATTTATTGGTCTGAAGTCCTACCTAATCAGTCCGCTAAATCAGGTACGTATTTACATCTCTATTGAGTATCCTATTGATGGTGAAAGACTTCGCCAGTCACTGTTGTGAGTGACTATACAAATCCAATAATTGTAGGTGGATGTTAGTATCCACCACATATCATAATTTTAAAATCAACACCTAATTCATTACTGCTCCTATCAACTTGCGCATCACAGTCAAGGGGTAGTTACAGGACACCTCACAGGCTGAAGGCAGGGACCTTATATCTCAATAATAGCTGAGAATACCTGAACCCTCATCTTGGAGGTCCACTGTGTGCTGCCATAGGAAGTGGCAATAGACACAGTTTTTGTGATACTCACATGACCCATGAAGCAAGGGCAGGCCTAAGGCATACCGAATTTTAGATATACATTTTATTTTATTCATACAGTTAATAAGTAAATTTGCCATATGAGTTGATCTGGTGTATTCCAGCCATCTTGTCAAACAACTGCACAATTTTTGTTCGGATAATAGCGCTATTATCCACAATCATAAAAATTAACGACACTGGTTAAAATGAAGAGATTCTCGATTACTCGGCTAAGAAAAACACTGGAAAATAGCCTCATCAATTACAGAATACTATTAACTTCTATCACAAACCCCTGTAGTTCCTGATCTGAAATACAAATAATGGCTTACGTGAATCAGCTTGCCTTGTCCTTAATATGTAGACATTTATTGAAATTTAGCATACACTAGGAAAATGTCAATATCTAACATACATGCAGGGAACAAATGTATGTGAAGGCAAGTTGGGTACCTACCTAACTAGCAGGGATGGCAAAAGGCCCATATTTATAGCCATTGTCACTCTTTTTGGGTTAAGTTGCTTACTATATATATTTCTAGGTAAATTTAAGGTGAAATAAAATAGGAATAAGCAAATTTAAAGTAAACAGGTTAAAAGGTTAATAAAGTTAGAGTAAATAAATCTAGTCACTTAAGCTATAATACTATTTAAAATAAGTGACAAATGTCACAAGAAAAACCTGCAAAATTCCTAATTTTATTCCTACAATATAAGAAAAATGGTTTCCAGTAACAATGCTCAACCAGCTAGATAGGCGACTAGCCGCCCATTGACTGGATGGTTAATTAGCGACTCAACAAGATACTTGATGGAATGCTTAACTCATCAAAATTCCCGTCAAGCATCCCGTGGGATCGAGACTTGAGATACGGTGTTTCATATGGAAATCTGAGTGGCCAGAATGGCAGGGAAAATAGAGTGGTGTAATATCATCATCCATCAGCTCTAATTGCTTTTGTTTGTACAGTATATATCAGCAGCATTCATCCTTATTACATTCCTCCCCGACACTGATGAATTTCCCGGTCGGGCTCGCTCTTCACGACCAGCTTAAAGTATCTTCCACCTTATAATACTATCCACCTTAGAAATACTCTTGAGGGCAAATCCGAATAACAGCTGAAGTGAGGCGATATCCTGCAGTTCTGTTACTCCGGGGTCATCTGACCTTTTGCTATTTTCAGGCGGAAGAAACAGCCGAGACTCGGCCGTAATTAACAGCGTGAAGAATGTATTCCACGAGGTCAGTGTGAGCGATCCGAGACAGAGACCAGGGTTAGGGAGTGGGCGATCAGTGGTCTGGGCCCAATATCGACTTTGGTGGATAGATTTATCGATTAAGGTTCCGACAGTCTTGTTATCCATGGCGGGGGAATGAAGTTCGCCCGTGTTTTTGAAGTCTCATGATCAAGCCGGCCGATCAACCCGAACGAACGATTTCCTGGTCATAAAAGGTCTCTCTAGTCAAATGTCGGGAAAGGTAGGGTGGCAGCTACCAACATGCCACGCAGTAGTATCCCTTCTCGTTGAAGGGATGACTAGCTGAAATTTCTGGATGTGGCTACAATGGACTCGAGAGGTCTCCTGTTGCTTTAAAATGGGTAAAGGAGGGCGACTGGCCAAACACGTACACCGAGGTAGAAAATCACGAATGAGCAAACTACGAGATCTATTTATATCCTATCCATATATATTATATATTCTAAATGCCCGACTGGATATCGTACGAGGAGACAGTCCCCCCTTTGAAACCAGATGACGCTGGCCTGAGTCCACTTCATTACTGCCAAACCGACGACGAAATGTCAGAATCCTCCAAATTCCTCTATCTCTCTCCAAGCTCACTAGCTTCACGGAAGCTAATCGAGGAGTCTTCCTACACCACAACCCCTGCCCAGAGTCCAGAGGCTCTCACACCTCCTTCGGGCATGAAAATCCACGAACGCCATCTCGATCTGAAATCTCTAGACCATAAAATTGAAACACAACACGACGAGCAAGCTACAGCGAATAATGCTCAGACACTCTCGACCAATGGGAAACCCCAGCGCCAGTGTCTGCCAAATCTCAACACCAAACAAATCAAAATAATAGGGGCAGAGGGTACCTAGGGTAAGTAGATATATGTAGCTAGACTGCTTCCTTTCTCTATCGCGGTGCAAAAAACAAAACTAATAGTGTGTAGCTCACCAACGGTTTCCAAAACTGCGGCGCTCATGTTCGATCGATACTATTTTCCTTTCTTTCCCTTTTCTCGCATTTATTTAATGCTTAAGCGATTATGAATGCTGTCAAGGATGCATGCAAGATCCATGGATCGCTATTCAGCCTGATATATTTATGTCTCATACCACTGCGCAATTCTCATCTAAAATTGAACCTAATATCAAGTAACGGTGGCGTAATAATACAATGATGTAGACGTGATAACTATGGTATTCACGACCTAGAACCTTAAACATCGATCCATGCCACCCATCCCAAAAGGTACCTTCATTCTCGACCCAATCATTACCCCCTCACGCCACCAATCTGCTATGTTTTTATAAAAAAGAGAGAAAATCAGAAAGGGAGAAAGGATAAAATTAATTAGAGATAAGAAATGAGAAAAATAAATCCACCCTTTTGTTATTCACTCCATCACTGTAACGCATCAATCATCAAAGATGCAGTCTACGCAAATCAAGTCGAGCTGCTCCCGGATCGCAATCATCGGCGCCGGTCAGGTTGGTGCTGCTATCGCCTACTCACTAATCCTGGGCTCTATCGGGGATGAAATACTATTGGTAGATATCCGAACGCACATGAGAGATGGTCATGTCCGCGACCTGTCCGACGTTGCTTTTAGCAGGAATAGTACTGCTCGCGTGCGGGCGGCCACAATTTATGATGCGCGAGAATGCGATATTATCATCATCACGGCAGGGTCTAAGTATTCCATGGGTAAGCAACGAGCGCGCCCTGTATTTGATTGGAAGAGTAATTGGAATTAGAGGCGCTGATTGCAAGAATTCTTTCCTTGGGGTGGGCGAGTGAGTGACATATAGGTGAAACTAGCACGCAACATAGGGACCGAAACGTCGCAATCGTTCGAAGTATAGTTAATGAAATGAGGCCGTTTAAATCCAGCACGATTCTACTCATCGTGTCAAACCCGGTTGATCTTCTTACCACCCTCGCACAAGAAATTTCCGGACTTCCTCCCTCCCAGGTTTTAGGATCAGGGACATTCTCGGATTCCGTCCGACTGCGTGGAATTTTGGCGAACAAGGCCGAGGTTGGACACTTGTTACCCCCTGTTCCCTTACTTGGTTGTCAATGCTAAGATACTAACTTTCTTGATCACCTAGATTGCCGCCAGTTCGATCGATCTTTATGTAATAGGCGTCCATGGAAGCTCTCAAGTCGCTGCTTGGTCGACAGCAACAATCGGCGGGGTCCCCTTAAAAGAAGCACTCCCGCGTTATACATTCAACCACGAAGACCTTGCAGATGAATGCAAGCATCAGTCTCAAAAAATTATCGCTGCCAAAGGCGCAACCCCGTTTGGCATTGGATCCGTAGTCTCCAGCATTTGCTCTTCGGTTCTCATGGACAAGCGGGATGTTCGGCCGATCAGCCACTATCAGCCCGAGTTCGGTTGCTGTTTTAGCCTCCCTGCGGTGTTAGGAAGACAAGGAATCATGACGACCATCCAGATTCCACTAAGTAGAAGTGAAAAAGACGATTTACTAGAGTCTGTGATTGTATTGAAGGCGGTAGTTGATCGAGTCAAGCAAAATGATTGAGTGAGTGAGTGAGCAGCCGGAAGTCTTAACATCTAAACCTAGGTGATTAGTAGAATATGTCGTTGTTGTTTTCATCCTGCGCTCTAGTGTCTTTTGCGAAACCTAAAATAAACAAAATCATACAAGATAAATGAAGAGAGCCAGAGAATTGTTGACTGCCCACTATCGTGGCTTCTATTCGGCCGAACACCTTCCGAATATTATGCTCTGCCTCTTTCTACACCTCCCCATGCATGAGAAGGTCAAATAACCCAAGAAAAAGAGAAGCTTTAGGTGATTTTGACAAAAAATTATTATTTCCTTAATAAAGATATGAATGAATATAATAATAACCAGATCGATGGATCTATGAGCAAGTGTGAATAGATATTTAATTTGGGTTGTCCAAAGGGACTATTCCCAAGCCGGAAGGTCCAAGGAGAAATTGAATATTAGTCAGCAAATACAAAAATAGGCAGGTATAAGCGAACATTTTTTTGCAAAGCGTAGTAGTAGTAAGGTGGATAGATATATAGAAAGAAGTGGAAGGAGAATGAGTCCTGGTTGCTCGGGCTACTTACATTCTCAAGAAAATAAAAAACCAGTTAGTTAATAAGTTTTTAGCCTTCCATAATGAGCGACTTCATCAAGGCTAAACTACCAACGGCAACGACCCCAGATATTCACCTCAGCCACCCCAACGACACAGAGAACCAGACGATCTGGAAACTGATCTCAGTAGCTTGGAAAGATGCCCTGACGTTACCCCTTTTCCTCGAGGAATCAGCATACCTGACAACTGTTCCCCTTGCTGCGGATGGTGGAAATACCCAGTGGGTTCTGGTTCCTAAAAACGAAGCAGTAGATAAGCGACCGATATTGGCATCATGCGAAACCTTCCGTAAGCGCTGTTGGATGAGCGATAGTGAGGGCAACGTGACGGATGCTATTGTTCATGGTATTGCGAGCGTTTACTGTAACCCCAAATATCGCGGTCGAGGGTATGCATCCCGACTGATGACGGAGCTGGCGGCCGTACTTCCTGACTGGCAGTCCAACGACAGCAACGTGATCGGGAGTATACTATACTCAGATATTGGCAAACAGTTCTATCGCGACCTTGGATGGAAATCGTTTCCCAGTTTCCAGGTGGAGTTCGATTCATCCCACGGGGACTTCGTGAATCGTTTGGAGGCACAGCCGATTATGGCTGCTGACCTGGCCCAGCTCTGCGAAGTCGATTGCGCTCTCTCCAAGCAATGGCTTTCCGGCCCGTCAGAAGTGGCAACAAGGTTCATGGTGGTCCCCGATCAGGACCATATGCGGTGGCATCATGCGAAGGAGGAATTTGGGGCTGGGAAATTGCTTGGCAAGGTCCCAGATGTCAAAGGCGCGATCGCGGGGCATCACGTTGGACAAAGGATCTGGATTGTGTGGACGCATCGCTTCTACGGGCCGCTGGATGAGGAGACATCCGATAATACTCTTTATATTTTACGCTTGGTCATCGAGGATAGTCCCTTTGCGTCGCATCCAGATGAGAAGGAACGTGTCCGCCAGGCTCAGCAACTGAGGGCTGTCCTGGAGGCTGCACTCGTAGAGGCATCGAATTGGAAACTAAAACGGGTGAAGCTCTGGAATCCCTCCATTCAGTTACGGGGCCTTCTTGAACAGACTGGGATCCCGTTTGTCTATAAAGAACGAGAGACCGACTCGATTCCTAGTGTACGGTGGACATCTCCCCAAGATCATGAAGTGGGGACTGTGGAATGGATTGGGAACGAAAAGTACGCGTGGTGTTGACGAGTAACTAAATAATGGCTCACATCATACATGGCAGTTGATAGACTTAATAAAGAAGAGGTATATTTCTCTCTGGGAGAATTGTCAACCGATCCACTCATGAAGATCCGTGATACCTAAATGAGGCAGTTTCTTGAGATCGACCCAACGGATTGATCCAGCAGATCCAATCAGAATGCTGTCTCGCATCTGCAAAACTGCGAAGGGAAAGTGGGGGGGAAACAAGCAGACAAAAAAGAAAAGCAAAAAAGTCTTGGCAGTGACTTGTCCAGCAACACAAACGATGAATTTATTTCTCTCTTAAAGCAGAGCAGACCAACTCCAGCGATGAGGGAAAGGTGACGAAAAACACAAGAAGAAAGTCAAGAAAAGAGAAAAGAAAGAACCAACGAAAATGACATCGTTTCCGACCCAGTTGGTCAATTTCACCAAATCCAGCGCAGGCCTTGAGAAAAGTCTTCGTCTGATCCACGCTCTGGCCCTCATCGCGGCAAATGTCATTTCCGACGCCGACACCGCCGTGAAATGTGCCCTGGCCGCCTCACAACTCGCCTTGGGTGCGCTCAACTTCTGCCTTTGCCTCTCCTCTATCCCTGTTTCTAATCATTAATCATGTTGTTCAGGAAGGAGATACTTTCGTTTACTCGACTTTATCAGCTGCTTCGAGTCAGTCTCCGAGCTTATAGCCAGTGATGTCTCATTCCGAGGCTACATGGTCATGGCTGAGTCCACCCTTTTGGGCATCTATTGCTTCCTCGAGAATTTCACTATCGTAATATCCCCACCCATTTCCTTGCGGCTAGTTTTTATTGCACACTCAGCTAATCGCTCACCTAGCTTCATGATATGGGGGTTTGGCATGTATCCTGGTACACACCGTTCCTGATCGAGGCAAACAAGTTCTGGTTCTACTCCATTTGTCTATCCCTTGCTCGAGGGCTTTACACTCTTCTACTTGGAACGGCTGCACCCAGTAAGGTCCAGCAACCAGTTACAGGCACAACCAATCCGGTCAAAGAAGAACCAAACGCTTCCTCCCCTGCGGAGGCAGTGCCTTCGAAAACCCCCATTCTAAAGCAGCTAGTAGTCGATAGCTGTGACTTGATTCTTCCGGGATCCTTTATTGGGTGGACGCCTGTCGTGGATTTGGGCATTGGAATTGCCATGGTCGTCAGTACCCTAGTCATTTCTCGAGACTTATGGGCTACGACGCAGCAATAATAGTAATTATCGACTCACCACCATCAAACTCCCCTTAATTATAGCGAGTACGAGGATAGGTAATTCCCTCCCTCGCAGCAATTGAAGTACTATTTTCTATTCCATCTATGTATCAAAGAATCTTTATGAAAAATGCTATGTGGATGGGAAATATCGAGTCGTGGATAAACATGGCCCCGATTTCCCATACCAACCCAGTATGGTCGGATATCATGGTTATGTTTGCCTGCAATTTGGAGGGCACTTCTTGTTGCGGCTCGATGGGTTGGTTTTCAGTAGAAATTGAGCATGAAAGACTACATCTATGTTTCTTCTTAAGGCTTTGAGCAATACATTTCCCTCGCTGCATCTGATTTTCTTCCCCCCTTCTCTCTCCCCACTCAACTTACTAAATCCGTCCCTGTTACCAAGCTAACTTTAGGCGATTATCGGAATCAAAGTTGTTATTAGGGAGGAAAATATGCAAAGAGGGTATTTATATGCTTTGTGGGTACACAAATTAAGTATTACATCGCCTGTATATGTGAAAGATAGGAAAAAAGAAAAATATGGTCTAAAGATTGTTACATATTCCACACCCTGACATGGTCAACCTCCATACGGACCTTGGCACCGGACGCCGTGGTCGCGTTAGGCGCACCAGGGAAATCACCGCCAACAGCAACATTCAGCAGGAGGAAATGGTTCTTCCATGCAATGTTGGACCAGGTGGCGAAGTCGCCCACATCCGCGCCAGTGACTTGATGAACCTGGACGCCATCGATGAACCAGGTCAAAGTCTCTAACCGCCACCTCTCGACTGTACCATCAATGAAGGTACGATCCACCTCAAAGCCAACCCAGTGCCAATTGCAGTTGGACCAGTGCACGCCTCCGTTGCTCAGCCCAGTGAACTCATTGCATGGTCCACCCGGGGCAGTACCGCAATGGAGAACGTTATAAGCGGTGGGCACACCATTAATAACCTCGAGAAAGTCCCACTCGGACACTTCGGGCCAGTTGTAGTAGTTGCCACGGAAGGCCGATCCAAGTGCCCAGAAGGCTGGCCAGATTCCCTTGGAGACGTCAGATCGGCCGCAGCCGGTGCGAATTTTGGCTTCTACGAAGAGCTTTCCGCCTCGTACGGCGTGGAAGTTGGCGCGTTGGGTTTCAATTCGTGCAGAAGTCCATACGCCCTCGGATGGATTTTGAGGGACGATCACAAGTGTGTCATCGGTGGTAATGTGGATATTTTTAGGGTCGCTGGTGTATATCTGCATTTCGTTACTGCCCCAGTTGGCGGGTCCGCCGGGGTATGATGTTCCAACATCGAAGATCCAATTGCCCGAGGACGGTAAGTTCTGGCCTGCGACCTTGGTGAATTCGTCGTGCCAGGTTAGGGTGTAGTTTTCGAGAAGCGGCTCGTTGAGACCGAGGTCGAGTCCTGCTGAGGAAAGACCATGGACGGCTCCTGCGGTCAGGGAAAGGACGGTAAAGACTGTTTGCTTCATTTTGGAATATGCGTGGATGCGACGGAGTATTCTCACTCTAGGAACTCGAACTCAATCCGAACAGGGCTGGCGGGAGGCTTTTTCCATATATTTATTTGTCTTGGTAGTCGGCCCATCCCACCTCGAAAAGGGGGAGAGGAGGGGCGAAAGCAAGCCACGGTAAACAAACCCATCACCATTTAGGATGAGGCAACTTTTTTTTTTTTTTTTCTCTTAGTTTCCCCTCTATCCCTTTGGACTGCGTTCGCTTAGGACCCTAGTAGCTTTTGGCGGCGGACACGACCAATGGAGCAAGAGACACTAAGCGAAGTGGAAATGAGGTCAATATCGACGGAAATATTAACCTCAAACCGGGTCAATCAGGTCAACGCTCAATAAACGACGCTTAGGGCACTTGGGTATAGTTTCATCCTCAGCCCTGGTCAATGGCTTGGGGTATCCCCAGCAATACAGTATCATTGGTTCAGTTAGGAGGGGCTACAACGGTACTCGCTTAGCGCTTTTTTTTTTTTAGTTTTGTTCCTGCGGTGCGAGTAGTCTAGACTCTCGAGTAGTGCTCCGTTAGTTGCTATTTTTTGAACTGTACCTTTTTGGAGGCGTTCCGGGCTTCCGTCCTTCATTCCACGAGATTGACCCACATTCCCATCACACACACACATGAATCAGTGCGGCTACAAACTACTCTACCTCGTTCACCAACACTTAACAGTCACTAAGGAGCCTCATGACCAAAGTTTCTGTCCAATAAGAATGATTTGGCCGCGGTGCTGAAGCTCCTGGCAGTCAAGAGATCCATGGATCACAGTCTGTCATTGAGCTGACTCGGTCAATAATGGGCTAAAATAGCATTATTTGACGGGCAAGAAAATAATAATAATAATAATAATAATAATACAGGGGTATCCCAAAAAATATTATTCCACCAGTGCTCGTTTATCAACCCCCAGGCTCAAAATGGAAGCGTCGCAGTCTTAGATATGAAAACTCTGACTGTCCTATAATAAATACATATCCGTCTTATCACTCTATATATCTATTTTCAGGAGATCGAAAGAAACATTCTGCCGGTAAATGCATTAGGGTTTCCCCAAGTTGGAGGCGTAGCTTGGCCACGCGCTCCTAAATTCCTGCAGTGTCAGTCTCAGTCTGGGGGGGGGGTTATTTTTAGTGTTTTGAAAGGGATTTTAACGTAAACAAAAAACGATCTTAGTGGATACTGGTTGCTGAGTCTCCTAAAATTTAAGGCAACTACTAACCGTTGACGGTCGGATGACTAGAGCTCCGAGCTCCTTATTTTGTGATGGAATAGTTCATCCAAATACTCTCTAAGTACCTTAACAGGGAAATAAATAGTTGTGTACTAGTCCTTAGAAGCGATTAAAGTATTTTGGTCACGGTCGCTTCATGTCAATCATTTGACTTTTTTGCCTAACATGCACGGTGCCACTACTGTACTAGGTGGTGGTATTCCCGTCGAGTAACCCTGATTTGTTGAATTGTTGCTATCACAGATACATGTTGGGATATAGGATACCTATAGGATATGAAAATAGTTTCACTTTTATAATGAGCAGTTCCAATGAAACATGTTTTGTTGGTTTCTAGGTATTTACCTTTAGTATGGTTTGAAGGGAAGATATATATAGTGTGTGAAGCAGAAGAAGGCACCTATGCTAGCGTCGATGTATTAAGGATTACAACTACTAATATATATTAAGTGCCTAGGTAGGTACTATATGTAATATGTATGTACTATATGTAATATGTATGTACCAATCAATATTGATATTTAGCCTTAAATAATTCACTTGGTTAAATTTTTGATCGAAGTGAGAACGAAGAGCCCTTGCTCCCAGAGACATTTGCAACCAGCTCTACAACCCTCTCAGCACATCCATAAGATGCTTGATACCCCCAGCCGGAGTGTCCATAGTTATGAACGACCCATGTGTCCCTATCGAGTTGTTCCTTATCGATTCTCACCCCATTTTGTCGATAGGGACGCAATCCAACGCCATGTCTCACCACACTCAACCCCGCGAGACCCTTCCCCCCAGCAATTTCAGGACATAGCTCCACCGCCCGTTTCATGATCCGCACGGCGATATTAGGATCTGGGACAGATTCCCAATTTCCAATGTCATAGGTTCCTCCGAGAATCGTGCCCCCTCCGGCAGCACGTTGCATCCCGTACAGTATCTCCGTATCTCCATCCCCCGTGCCCGAGGCGGCGAACATAAAGGGAATGTCGTTCCGGACAAGCACAGTCTGACCCCTCACCGGGGCCATTTTTGTGTCAGCAACACCGCCCAGCTTTATTGATCCGAGACCGGTCGCGTTGATGATGATCGACGCTGGTTTACCCGTGTGACTCATGCGCTTGGCGTCAGCAATATTCGATAAGACCGCCCGACGAACAACGGCACCCTGTGCCAGACACTGACCCAGTAGCCACTGGAGATACGTTGCTGTGTTGATACAGACACTGGTAAACTCACAACCGGAGTCGTACCCGGCAGGGACTTCGGCAGGGCTGAGCTCCCGGTACTTGGGCAACATGTCTTTGTACCATGGGTCTACTTCAAATAGGGCATTTTTCTTCGATTCATCGGGATCTTCCATATCCTGTCGACGTCGGAATAATCGACTATCTGTGGTTGTATCGTTAGTATCACTATATAGCTATAATATAGTCCGTTGGAATGGGTAACGCACTTTGGAAGTGAATGCCGGCTTCTGGAACCTCCTCAGCGAGTCGCTTCATTTCGGGCCAAGTTTGTCGTTCCCATTGACTGTTTTCTTTATTTGCCATCCTGTACTTAGGTTAGGACGTGCAAGCTTCAATATGTGTCTATCACTTCATCGCGCTCGGGGCGGGGGAAGCATCCCGGATTCACTTACGGCATGACATTGGCGCCTGCCCAGGGAGATGTGTATTCAATATCATAATCGCCGGGCATATGTTTGGCCACTATGGTTACCTGGTTTTCGTTTCTCTTGGAGAGTAAGAGGGCCGTCGTCAGGCCACTTACACCGGCTCTGAAGACGAAAACGGACGGGGTAAAAAGTTAGCGTATGATGGGGATTAAAAAAAAAAAAAAAAAAAAAAAAACTATTATGGGAGTTGATATGGGACACCTACCCGACCACTACAATTGTGTTGGTCATATTGGAATCTTATTGACGGTGAATGAGATAATGAAGAGATATGCGATGGTGATTTGATCGTTAATTGTACTTGTTATCTGTTAGTTGGAGGGGGCTGGAGATGATTCATTACCAAAAAAAACTAACGGGATGGGGATGGGGAACTAGTCTGCACGGGGCATTCTTGATCACCAACCATCCAATCTTGAACAATCTTACCTAAGAGATCGACAATTAAATAATTTAATATTACAAGACATTTGATTATCTTGAATATTAATATTAATTGTTATTCGGGCTAATCAAATGATATGATGGTGCTTGTGCTTACACCATATTATTACTTGTTACTCAACTATATAATAACGTAAGGGCTGGAACGTTGGATCTAGTAGTGACACCACTTATTCTCAATAACAAAGATGAATATTAAGCAAAGAGGTGAAGACATGCATGCACCCACTGTAACACTTGCACGGCGCTCACTCTCTACCATACCAATTCCTCACCGGTATAGGTGATGAACCTGCCAGAAACACCCTCCCGAGTCGCCCCATCAATGACTTCCAGCATCCCTCGCACACTATTTTCCACGGTTTCTGGCGGGCCAGGAGGATAGTTCCACTGCTGGGCTGCAAACTCCCCAGCACGCGTCTGGACCCAACCCGGATGCAAAGCGACCGCAACCAGACCACTGGCTTCGTTCTGCAAATGCAGCGCCTTAGTGAGCCAGTTGATAGCAGCGCGACTGGGGCCGTAGGCGCCTCCTGGGACCGGCTCTTGTGATCCGATGGACCCGACCGATGAGGTGATCATGATCAGCTTGGGAGCGGAGGGAGACAGCTGAAGCAGAGGCCAACATGCCTGAAACACCAGGAGGGGAGCGATCGAGTTTACTTCAAACGAGGCCCGGAGTTCTTCAGCTGATGTCTCCACTGCAAGGGACATGGGCGCAATATACCCCGCATTACATATTAGGACGTCGATGTGATGAAGAGGCCCAACATTGTTGGTAAGGATCTCTCGGATCTTCTCGGGTGAGATGGCCGAAGAGAAATCTAACTGGATGATGTGAATCGCACTATTGGCGCCTATAGCGATCCCCCCTGTGCTGGATTGGAGGCTCTTGGCTGCGTCTTCATTGCGCACGGAGGCGATTACCGTTGTGGCGGGGCGCAAGAGGAGAGCCTTTACAAGCCCAAGCCCGAGACCTCTATTTGCCCCAGTGACGAGATAGATTTTGTTTTCGGGTAGAGAGGACATGACTAACTTCTCTTATTTGTTCTTTGCTTTTCTGTGGGTTACAAAAGTCCCGTTGATAAACAGTGTTGACTAAACAAACACAACAAAAGACTTGGGAACGCAGAATGAACAGTTAGAAAAAGAAAGAAGAAAATTGAAGTATGTACTATATACAAGGTGAGATGAAAAGGGGCTTTTATAGCAGTGCAGTCAGCAGGTACCCCTCATTAGGGCTTTTTTTTTTTTACCTGTTTCCATACCCCACTAACCCAATCTCATCATCTATATGCGGGGGCGCCTCACCAAAGTTTAGCTGGTTCCTGAGTACGATTAATTCACCTGCAATGGTAGTGTGTGATTGATATAAAATAAACCTTTTGCTTAAAGTTTGTAGCCCTTTTCTACATCCGCTTAGAGAATTTAAAGGGTGTTGAGTGGAATTTTGATAACGAACTTATGCTCACCTCCCAAAACACAGCCTAGATATTGTGGTTAGATGCGGTATACGGTTCCGTATAGGGTGCTTAATGATATTATGCTATAACTCTACCTACCTAGCTAGGCATTACCTTGGTAACAGAATTGTAATTATTTGGGTACAGGTTTCAACAGATTGATAAAATAAATTATCGGGATTATAGAGGGCAATTTCTTACTTATTTATAAGTTTTTCTACTCTTTATAAGCTTATATGTAAGGTAACCCTTAAAGATGACCAGCTATAGTATAAGAATATGAGTCAGGCTATAGAAAATACCTGCGCTTGTGGAAGTACCCTTTGGTAGGACACTAAAAGCATAAGAAAAGCGGTCGAAAATTGGCTAATAGGGAATATCCTTGGAATGAGGTTTCGCGGATGCGTAACATCTAAGATGAACCGACGATCATGTGAAATGGGCTATAAATGTTACAGAAATTCACTAATAACCGCCGCAGAGTAGAGTTAGGATGAGATCTCCGCAGAGTGACACCTACCTTGATGGAGATGATGAAGAGAGTTGGGGAAGAAAGAAGTTATTTGGGAATAGACAGATCTTGTATTATAGGATATTGGCACCTCACCCTCGAGGCAACGCGGGTGCAGTAAATGCACTGTGGTAGATGAAACTAGATGTGTTTCTATTTTAAGTGTCATGAAAAGAACTTCCTGGCACAGCAGGGCTGCGCGGCCTGGAGAATAAAGGTTACAAAGAGCACAACAGAGCATGGGAAGGAAGGCCGTTTTCCTCAGTATATAGTTCCTCTCCCGCAAGATGACTAACATGAGATAGAGATGAAAATATTGTCTACAACGCAAGGACTGATACTCGCAAAGGTCTCGAGGGACCGAGCCCCTCGTGACGGGGGTAGTTGTAAGACACCGAAGGCCTCGGCCCATGAACAGCCTCACCAAATTTAGTTTTGGCATCAATTGTGAAATTGAATGCGTGTGCGTATTGGCAATATTACCACAGTTCACTATGCTCATGACCTAATCATGCGTCAAAAGCAATTGCCCGTCAGTTAAATAAACTTTCGAAATGCCTTGACAGGCTTAGTTAACCTGCAGAAAGTATCTTGTAATAATAGCTAAGCGACGTTTAGTTTTTCTATGGGAGACATCACGTTCCCCGGGCTCGCGTGAAATTATACCCTTCGGATACCCCCAAATTTGGACTGTGATTTGTTAAATAGCTGTGATTTATGGTTGGTGCTTAAACCTAGCACTCGCAGAAAGGAGGGGGAAACCTGTTGTGGGACCAATAAAGTGACTAAGAATCATCTACCTTGATTGGCTATGGCTGATCTTATCCATGAATTGCTCAAAGCTGCGTACCTCTGGTTTTCGTCAAGCTTTGGCTATGTATTCCAACGAACCATTGTCCCTTCCATTGGAATAGTAAGGCCTTGTGATTCTATTTTAATTGAGGAAAGAGCCAGCCGTTTTGGTGATGCTTGCCACGATCGCTTCCACTGGATTGAAGAACATCACTTACCTACATGAATGTCCTGCAACTCCAAAGAGAGACATCCATTTTACTTGAGTTCAGAAAGCTAAACTTAGATAATTAGAAAACCATCCACACTTCTAATTAAAAAATTTTTCCCCTTGTTTAATGTTGGTTGTACATTGCACCCCTTCCCTAGTTCAAGTCAGAGCATGCTGAATTACTTCCTTAACGTTTACGGCTATTTCCCACCCATGAGGTGAAGATGGACAGTTTAGGAAAACTTAGCATCTAATATTAGCAAAATTTAAACAGTTAAACTGTAATCAAGCGGTTTTAAGTTTTTCGACGCCCATGGTTTTCGGACTGTGAGGGCTCTGTAAATGTCGAATCCAATATTCTTGCAACAGCCTTAGACTATAGTAATATTAGGGGTTTGTTCTAGTTGCACGAGTGAAATCTAGAAGGCCGGCGATTGTTGACACACTCTGGTATAATGAATTTCTGGACACCTGCGAACCATGAAATGTGAGTTGTGGGAATGACACGACTCTGGGGACGTGATACCACAACCGCGGCTGAGCTACCCGCGGACGTCTCATGGTCTGCCCACCAACTTACTTCCAATCTTTCTGAATCTAGCCATATCACGCATAATTGGTTGGCATGAAAACTTGCATTCCTCCACTTGACCCAGCTAGATATTCATCCTATTTGGTCTAAAAACATAGTATCGATTCTTGGCGGTGCCTAGAAGCACTTAATATGATGTCTATGCAGCTCTGTTCTTAGCCCTAAGGTGCTCAAGGGAAAAAAGTCTCTTTATGCTAAGTGGAAAATAAAAACTCGCTTCATCCTCCCATTTCCTTATCCGATCGGTTGGACGCAATATCCTGTTTATTTTCATATCATACACAGAAACTGGCAACCAATATCAAAGACAATGATTTTAATCAATCTCCTTCTTCTAAGTGAGTACTTAGGAATGCCCTAAGCATGACCAGGCGGAAGGCTTCACTATTGGCCCCCTATAGTCCATGGATTAGTTGATTTAGTCGTTGACTTTCTCCCTCGTATATAGGCACGGGGACTTCCGCTTTGCTTGTTAATAGACAGGGAAACAGCCAATGCGCACAATGGTGTGCAGACAACTTTCCAAATCCTGGGTCTACCTGTACTTCTCTCGCTGCCCAGGGTGAAGGCCCCTGCTATGAGTGCGGTCCTGCAGCACCGCAACCCCCAACCAAGATCCTGTGTGATGGACAGTGCGTTCCTATTGATAACCAGAACTGTGGGTCTTGTGGTAACAAGGTAAGCCACATAGTGGCTACTAGAGAGGAAATTGCCCTTAGGGTTACTATGCTAACTTACTGGGGTGAAAGTGTACTGGAGGAACTACATGCGTGAACAATAAATGCGTGTGTCCTACTGCAAATCCAAACCTCTGTTCAGGGGTCTGTACGAACACTCAAACTGATAATAAGAACTGTGGTGCATGTGGTACTGTGGTGAGTTTTGGATTTATGACCATGTTTATAGCAATAGCTGATAATATTATTTCTAGTGTCCAACTGGACAAAGCTGCCAGGGTGGAAAATGTACATGCCCTGCATCAAACCCAAATCTCTGCTCTGGGGTCTGTACAAATACTCAAACTGACAATAAGAACTGTGGTTCATGTGGTCATGTGGTGAGTTGTGGATTATAAGAATGTTTATAGCAATAGCTAACAATATTATTCTTAGTGCCCTACTGGACAAACCTGTCAGGGCGGGGTTTGCAAATGCTCAAGTGGATTGACACTTTGTGGTAATTATTGTAAAAACCTGCAAACCGATAATAATAACTGTGGTGCCTGTGGTCATGTAGTGAGTTCTGGATTTCTGAGAATGTTTATGGCAATAGCTAATAATATTATTTCTAGTGTCCTACTGGACAAAGCTGCCAGGGTGGAAAATGTACATGCCCTGCCTCAAATCCAAATCTCTGCTCTGGGGTCTGTACAAATACTCAAACTGATAGCAAGAACTGTGGTACATGTGGTCGTGTAGTAAGTTTTTAATTTCTAAGTGTTTTAACAGTAGCTAATAACATTATTTCCAGTGTCCTAGCGGATCAACATGTCAAAGCGGGGTTTGCAAATGCTCAAGCGGATTGACACTTTGTGGTAATTACTGTAAAAACTTGCAAACCGATAATAATAACTGTGGTACCTGTGGACGTGTTGTATGTACCAACTTGACCC